>MCJB01027312.1:47794-60942 GCA_002018475.1 Nicotiana obtusifolia
AAAAAAAAAAAAAAAAGGAGAAGAAAAAGGGAAATGTTTGTTAGTCTGAGTCGTCAGATTAAGCATATGAGTGCATATTTCATGTGCTATACCTAGATATGTTCTTCTTCTTTTTCGCACACTGCTCTTGCACCTGGCAATTTTTTTTGCGTCATTTTGGTTTAGTGCTCTCTTCTTTATAAGGTGTACAGCGAGCTAAAGTAATTAGGCGACAGCATTCTTCGTCGATATTGCTATGAATCACCAAGCTCTCTTGGCTCAACAATATCAAATCAGTGTATCATTTGGGTTAAAGAGAATGGGCTGCTAGTCTATAATGCCAATTTGATCATGGAAGTGAAGGTTCAAGTGCAGACCAATAAAATGACTTAGATTCTGTTCCAAGGATTTCTAAGTGACTGTGTCCTAGAGTTCTATTTGCAGCATTTTGAAACCCATGAAAATTTGTTAGAGTTCGTGTGGTTATTTTAAACTACTTTGTCATATTTTTAAATTGTGATTATTTTAATTGCTTCGCAAGCGCATACTATATTTCAAATTTACAATGCTAAAAGTGGCTACCTGGTATATTCGTCGTAAAAATTTCACGGTCACCCCAGATTAACATGTATCGATTTTTTAAATTCTGTTAACTAGTATCCAAAGCATAGATGACTTTTTTTTCTCCTCCTCCTCCTCCTCCTTCTCCTTCGTTGTGAAAATAAAAGTGACGGTAAATTTATATGGCATTTGTGAGCGTGTCTTATGGTAGTTTATGGTGTTTTACAGGGGTGAGTTGTTGTGACGCTTTATTTTTTACTACTGCTTAGGGTTTCTTCTTCTTCTTCTTAATTGCAAAATGAGTTTGTTAGATTTATTATTGTTTTGACAAATTGACGATTGGTGTTTGTTCTTAATGATATATGAAAGTTATGTTTTAAATTTGAACTCATTCGGAGTAGATTTAGGTGTTAAATCGTGTATTGGATTGTTGAAATTCGAAAAACAAGTTTATGTTTCTGGGCAGTTTGCACTTCAGACTTATTGTGCCTTAAGTGCAGGAAACATTGGTTGCACTTCAGACTTATTTGAGCTTAAGTGCATCTGAAGTGCAATTTTTTCACTTCAAATCCAATTTGGCCTTAAGTGCATGAAAATATTGGTTGCACTTTAATCCTATTTGGCTTTAAGTGCATCTGAAGTGTATTTTTTTTTACTTTAAGCCTATTTGGCCTTAAGTACATCTGAAGTGCAATTTTTTCACTTCAGATCTATTTGACCTTAAGTGCATGAAAATACTTGTTGCACATTAGATCTATTTGATCTTAAGTGCACTTAAAGTGTAATTTTTTTAATTCAGACCTATTTGGCCTTAAGTGCATGAAAATATTTGTTGCACTTCAGACCTATTTGGCGTTAAATGCAATTTTTGCATTTTAGATTTAATTGGCCTTAGTGCATTGTACTTCAAACTAATTCATTTTTCAACTTCAGACCTAATAAGTCTGAAGTTGATCACAAAGTGGGTAGACTTTTAATATTTTATACAAAATGGGTATGACTTCCATTGTGATCCCAACACTGGTTATAAATGCAAATGCCCCTATTCTTTTTAAATGAACCTATTTATGAGAATCTCCATTCTGAATTTCAATTTATAAGCCCAAGTATCTTTAAGCCCGTTTACTTTCTCACCCAAAGTTATATTGGTTTTAGACCTTTTAGCCCACCAATTGTATTTATGACCAAAACCCTAGACCCTTGTCCCAAGAGCTCAGGAGTGGATTCTCTTTTCAAATTCTTCCGCTTGTCGTAAGTTCTTTCTGTCTCTTATTTCTCCGTTGATTTTTTGTGGGTGAAACCAAGGAAACCTTAATAATTGTGTTTTTTCTTTTTGTGATATTTACTGCTTAATTTGCAGTGTTATTTAGCTTCTCTCGTGATAATGGCTGAAAACAGAAATCCTTACAAATTTGGAGTGGAACAAAGAAAAAAGAAAACAAAGAAAATCTACGGGTTTGTTAAAAGAAAAGATTTCGTTACGTGTATAAATAAAAAAGAAGAAGTTGTTATTGTTGTGTAGTTAGTGTTCAGTTCCTGGGTTGAAATTTGGCAAGTTCAACTTTTTGTTGTTATATTGTTAGTGTTCAGTTGTAAAGTTCAAACATCTAGTCAAGTTTTCCAGTGGCTAAACAATGGCTTCTTCAAATTATACCCTTTTCATAAATAAGAATATGTAAGACAAGTTTAATTTGAATTCAATGTAGCTGAATTTGTCAAGTCTTACATTTGTACTCGACCTTCGTCAACCCTCATCCTTTACTTGAGCTTCACATAGAATATGCAGCACAAAATAGAAAGACTAAGTTAGTTGATATCTCTAATACTTTTCTGTTCTCACCAGACCAGGAAGTGTGAGAGTATGATGGTTGCGGATGAATTGGGCATGATGAACCCGGAGCATGACGATTACGAGCCAGAAACGGAATCAGAAGAAGATCAGCAAGTTGTAAAGTTGGCCGAACCTTCAAAGAATGCTGTATATAACTCGGATGGTTTATTTGACAAGCTGAGAGATATCGGTTGGCCTGATGGTTTGGATTGGAGTCACAGGCTTAACATTGACAAGGAGGAGGAGCAAGAAGGGGTGGATGTGAATGATGACTGTGCAAGGGATCTCTCTTTCAAAATGCATGCGTTGGAGGCTGTATGCCGAGCCTTTCTCAATTTTCAGTCAAAGGGGGAACCTTTTTTAAGACCCTGTGATTATTATGGGGAAATGGTGAAGCCCGATACTCACATGGAGAAAGTTAAGGGCAGACTCTTGGCTGAGATGAGGAAGATTCAGGAGGATGCAGAGAGGAGGAAGGCCAGAGAGAACAAGAAATTGGCCAAGGAAGTACAGGCACAGAAGATGAAAGAAAGGGCTAAGCAGAAGAAGCAGGAAATTGAGTCTGTTAAAAAGTGGATGAAGAAGAGGCAGCAGAGTGGCTACGATAAAGAGGGTGCAGGCAGCCTGGATTTGGCTATTGATGAAGATGGGACTAAACTCTTTCAGAGGTCGAATAAGAATAGACCTGGTGTATCTCCTGGAGATCGTTCAGGAGGAAAGGCGACATTTGGTGGAAAAGGGAAGGGGCCAGACAAAAAGAGGAAAAGCAGGGAATTCAGAGACTCCAAGTTTGGATTTGGTGGGAGAAAAGGTTTGAAAAAGCAGAATACTGCTGAAACTACCAATGATTTCAGAGGATTCCACAAGGGTGAATTTCTTGCAAATAAAAAACGCACCAAGTGATGATTCTGCTTTTTACTTTCTAGTTTTTGTTGCAGTAGACTAAAGTTACTCCTATGTGATGTGGATAAAGTTAGTGCTTAATTTAGAGCTTTTACCTATCAAACAGGATTAATTATTGTCTCTTATCGTTAAGATGTTTGCTAATTGATGCATATTTTGCTTGGCTTTGAAATTTAATCATGTCTTAGCTTGTCTTCTTTATTTTACCATATATACTGTAAAGAATAGTAACTTCTCCATTGGATAGGAATTTGTTTTCCTATATCATCTCATTTGTTTTCTTTACCTATCATAGACTCTCAAAGACTATGATTATCTCATTATTGCATTCACATTAGTTTTAGCTTTCAGTAAATTTCGGACTAAAAATTGATGAAACAATGACTTTTTGGTCATCTGATACTTCTTTTATCATGAAATCATGACTAGTGAGTTTCAAGAGGATGATAAACTGCCCCCCTGAAGCTCCATCCGCGATCAGTTTGTAGTGTCCTGCCCTTGGAGGATACAACTTCACTTGTGTTGTGGTTATGTTCTTAGTTTTCCGAGATCTTTCTGTTGGTAGAGTAAATTCAGTAGTTCCCACTATAGTGAATTTGCTAGAAGTTCAAGCTTATGGGTCGCGGATTTTAATCGTTTTAAGCTACTGGATTCTGAGGACGAGGTCACTTTTATAATTTTATAAGTAATTTATGCATATTTAATAAATTTTTAAAAATAAATATTAGGTTCGAATTTAAGCTACTGGGTTCGGTGAACCCGCCCCTGCATTCTAGCTTAGCCCCTATGCAGAGTGAGGAGATAATAAACGTAGAAGTGTCTCCTTAATCTCAAGATTCTTCGATTTTGAGGTAGATAGAGCATACTCATTAGGCATTGCGATTAAGCAAAGGATCTCATGGATCAGAAATACCTCTGCCCTCTAATAGAAAGGGATGGAATAACTTCCTGGTGTTCAGTTGTAAGCAAGCAAAATTTATTGGTGAATTTTACCTTTAGTGGATCGGATTGGGTGTATTAGCAGGTTTCTATGTTAGACCTTTGGGTGTTAATTATTTTAGGACAAGTTACACATTTGGCTAGTCACTAATTATATTTATTAGCCAAATATACAAAACGCATACACCATATATATTATACATTAATACACATAAAACATATATTTATATGCTATTATTTTTTAGAGCGGCTATATTATATAGTATTTTTCATTATTTTATGTGGTATAAAAATATAAAAAGTTCATTTGGACACATTTAAGACCACAAGTTTGATAAAAGATCAACTCGGTACACAAAGCATCTCATGTTCACACAGGTTCCAAGGAAAGATCGCATCCCATCTACCCTAATGCAAGTTTGAGACCACAATTTTAATAATTCTCTCAATTAAAAAAGAAAAGTTTATAACCACACAACTAATATGACATATTTAAGACCACAAGTTTCAAAGTTCTATATTCATACAAATATTATGACATACATGACGAGGGAACAAAGTTTTAAATTCTTCCATTTTATATGAAATGTTAAGTCAAAGGATAAACAAACTGAAATATTCTTATATGAATTTGTTTTCTTGAAATATATACACTATATATTTAATTAGAAGATTACAATTAATACCAAAATTGAATCTTTGTTCAAGATGCTTAATTTAGTCAAACGCATGGAAATGTCGTCCCCATTCTCTTACTATTGCTGTGATGAAACCTCCCTCTCAAGAATTTTTTGCCAAAGAGGAGCTTTTGGATGATAATGACGACGAAGACGAAGACGAAGACGACAACAATGTTAATTCTCTTAAGAAAAGGGATACTAGCAAGTTCCTAGAAGAAAACAAAGAATACTGGAGGAACTTTACTAGCAGGAGATACTAGAGGAACCTTATCAGAGATGAAATAGAAGATCTGATCTATTTGTTTCAGATAGTCGTCAAATTGACATAAGCAGAGAAAGCTGAATTAAGATGCAAGCAAAAAATTGAACTATTTGGAGGAGTCGTCAAAATGACGGAGTAAGCAGTCTTAGTTAAGTTGCTTTAGAACTGCAAGACCATAATTTATTTACTCTCGTGTTTAGCTAGATGTTGTCATGTTTAGTACCATGACTTAAAAAGTCAGTATCTGTTTCTGCCTCTTAATTTGTTTTACATTCTGAATTATCACTTGCATATTCTCTTTACATTCTGATAAGCACAAGCACATATAAAATTCAGTTCATGACCGTCTTTAACTTCAACAACACAGATTGCAACTTTCCAGGCAATGTACTCTTTATGAAGAAAAAAAATTCATCGACATCACAGTACAGTATCTGATATGGGCTAGTTATTCACAGGTGTAGTTTCCTGCCAGAAACAAAAACCAAATGCAAATTAGAGATAACTCCCAGTGCAATGAATAATGTTGTCAAGAGATCACTGCACAACTTTTCATCCATAATTTCCCAGAGATCCCTTATGATATATTGATGGGTTAAAAGATGCCCCGTATTATCGCATTCATTTATTCGAACAAAGCAAAGTCCAAAGAGAATCTAGTTACCAAACAATATTTCTTGTAAAAAAAAAAGAGACAGAGAGAGAACGAAAAAGAGTTGATGCTCATCAAAACCACCAATAGTTTGATTCAATAAGAGGCTGGTCTACTAAAATATGTCCCTTTCAGCAGCTATTAAGCCTATCACAAGCCAGCTTACAAATGCATATAACCTATGAGCTCAGCAGGATAAATGCTCTCCATTGACATACTCTCTGTCTGTAACTAAGAAGACAACACACATACAAACAATCCCTCTCCCCCACCCCCGGCCCAAGGAGAACGGGAAAACAGCCTATACTTCCGATTTGCTGAACAGCAAATTATATCCATTTTATACCACTGTACATTACGCCAAACATGAACATCAGAAGTGCATATTTAACAGAACATGATTCCCCTGCTACATATTTCTATTTGGTCCAAGGTGCACAGATGAGTATGATATCATAGTAATGAAGTTCTCTCTTGGAAGCTGCTTAATGAAAGATATTTTGACGTCAGCTTTTCTGAACGATATCACTTATTCATTAATATCTTCATTGCATCTCTCTGGGAAGCTGCTTTTCATTCTAGGATTCTGAACTTTTATGAGGGAATCACCTCTTATATATTATCCACAAAAACAAGACGCCTTTAAAATCCAAAGCCTTTGCGCCCAATGCTTTGGCCTAGTGGTAAAAGTGCAGTGCATGATGTGTGGGTTAGGCGCATATCACGCGTTTGAGCTCTACCAAAGACAAAAGCTTGGTATTTAAGTGGAAAAAGGTCGAGAGGCGGGCACATCATCCACCGAGTTTCAAACCTTGCGTTATTTGCCCTCAGGGAATTCTCAGTTATCAAAAAAAGGTTCAAAGCCTTACAAATATGCAATCTAGTTATCACTTACCAATATGGGTGAAGCTTTTTCACTAGACATGGAGATAATGGACTTCATTTTCCTTACAGAATAAGTATATTAGCTATTCAAGTTTGTGTCGGATTTTAATTTGATGTGATGCATCGCACCATACTTGAAACAGTTCCAAGCAATTCAACTTTTTATACTAGAATGCAGTCTGTAAATAATTATAACTGTATCATCAGTGTTGTATGCTCAAAAGTGTCCAGAAAAGGAATTAGCTAGCGAGTAACAGGAAAGAGGGAAGAAAACAGATACAAGACAAACAACTGGTCGAAAAGAGAAAAGTTGTTGTAGCTGAAATTACTGTCCACTCGGAGAAATCAATTCATAAAAGGAATTTAGGATTTTGCAGAGAAAATGTGAGCTAGCCAAGCCTATTACGTTAGATTTGGGCGATTCCAAAATCTAAAGATAGTACTATGGCTCCAAACATCTTTCTAATTGTAAGATATCAATTCATCAGTTTTTGAAGGAAATGGCTTAGTACATTGTAATTGTAAAGATTACAAGATCTGACTGAAAATGGTAAATAGCCTTGTCGATTAGTTCTCGTGTCCTTCCTAGTAAAACATTGTGTGTTCGAACTTTAATCATTTTATACCGAGAAAGCTGGACCACCGTCTAAGCCTAAGTACTCTTCCATATCTGATAATCTACATACACGACGGGGATTGAAAAGACCATATTTAGAGTGATAGAGAACCTATGATGCAACCAGAACAGTCAATCCACGAGCGGAGCTTACATCCTTTACTTTGTGTAAAGTGTGTTCTGGTGGCGTACCAATCAAGATGAAATAAAGCTATTTTTTGCAAAATCTACATAAATATGGTGTATGAAGTCAGTGGCCCGAGCCAGAGCATTCAATGGTCTAGGGTGACAACTTTCACTTAGGTGAAAAAATACGTTAAAATAGAAGTAACTAGGGAAAACAAAAAGATAAATTTTATTTTCAAAACTCCACGCGCATACCCAATCCAAACTTAGGTGAAACAATACGTTAAAGGGGAAGTAACTGGCAGCACAACCACAACTTCCACTCCCTTTCCCCTCATTAGTTTTTATCAGTTTTACATCTAACAGCTTCAGAACAACTTCAAATGGCAGACAATCAAGGGATCAGCAGCCCAAAAAAATGAAGACAATAAACCGAAAGAGATTGTAGTTCATACAAGTCACTAGGTCAAATTCGGCACCGCATTTGACGTCCCGCCTCAGAGAAAAAATCGAATAAAAGCGAGCAAGGTAAATGAATTTCACAAATGATAAACAACGCACTCATAGATCAAGATAAAAAGTACTACAAGATTATCAAAGAGAATCGTGAATCCTTTTACCTGTATAATTCAGACTTCTGGCGAAGAACCACTAAGGTAAGTACTGGCTCAAATGTCAGACATTTGATGATGTCCTGGATTCCACGGACCAATTTGTAGGTATGCCGCGATCAGGGGTTGGACAAGGAAACGTATCTTCATGCACATCTGACACAGGCTCAGAGCATTTTTTCCTTTTGCTGTACTTTAACAAACAGCGGTCCTCCTGCGCATTGCAGCTTTCAGCCTGCATTGTATTTTTTGCACAAATCTCGCCAACAGTATTATCTCCATCAGAAGTCAAGGGGCACAAGGTGATAGAATCCAGCAAATGCAAGTTATGCTGTGAACCTTCTCGTTGAGAAACTTGAAGACCACAAAAATCTCTACAGTCATCACCAAGATTGTGCTCCGCTTTAATAAGGTCAGATAAACCAACCCTTTCTTCGCACATCTTCCTCTTTAGTCTGCTCCGCTTGTAAGTAAGTAACTCAGCTTTTGAGCAATCAGAATCAACATAAGAACCATGCTCCTTCTTTGTAACACGAGGTGGGGCCTCTGAACTAGTCTGGCCGACTTTTTCCTTCAACCTAGTGCGAGAGTACACCATAACACAAGGAGGGCCATCTGAAGTAGTCTTGCCAACTTTTTCCTTCAACCTTGTGCGAGAGTACACTGTAACACAAGGCAGGGTCTCTGAAATAGTCCGGCCAACTTTTCCCTTTAATCTAGTGCGAGAATACACTATAACACAAGGCTGGGTCTCTGAACTAGTCTGGCCAACTTTTCCCTTTAACCTAGTGCGAGAGTACACCTTAAGCCTCTCACCTGAATCATTAGAGAGAGTCTGGCCTAACTCTAACAAATTACAGGACACATTACTTGATTCCAGCATTTCTGGAGCATCCACATAGCTGGAATTCATAGGGCATAAGGTTCTTGAAGTTCGTGGCGAGCTGTTCATGGCGCGATGCAATTGAAACGCCAATTCTGCGTCATTTACAACCTCAGTTTCATTAGTATCATCACTGCTTATACTACTGCTTTTCAGCAACACTTTATCCTTATCCTTCTTGGAAGCAACTAATTCCGATGCATTCTTAGCCATGTTCGCGGCATTTTTTGCCACGACAGCCTTCCGCAAAGTCTTATACTGCGCTTCCAGCGCCAGTACGACTGTCCTTTTGGCTTCAAAGTTAGTAATTTCTTCAAATGGTTTAACATAACTACTAGCATAATTTTGTGTCTTTAACACATGCTTTTTACAAACCCCAATTGATTTCCTAAAGAATGTTGGAATCCAACAATCTACACAAACCGAAAATCCCGACTTTACCCCTTCTTCTTCTTCTTCTTCTAAATCCCTAGACGAGTAAGACCAAGGTGCAGAATTCCCATACCTGATAACACAGTGCTCGTGGACACGCCTTTTGCAGCTGCTGCATTTGAAACAATCAGAATCAGCCGTGTTGTTGAAACAGTAAGGGCATGTTTGGCCGGAATTGACACTCCTGATGCACTTCTTGCAAAGAAGGACTATCCGCCAAACGCTATCTAGGGTTTGAAGGCGGTCGCTGGGATCAGTGTGGTTGATTCGGAGACGGCAGCCGTGACAACCTGACAAATTGGGGAGGTCCCTTGTGACCCTTTTGGGTAATTGATCGAACGGGGATGATGATGACGAAGTCGAATTTGTGGAGTGAATTGGGGCGAAATTTTTGGGGTTCGTTGAAGGACTAGCGGTGGAAGATGGTGGTGGAGGTGGCGGTGGACGCGGCGGAGGATGGCGGAAACATTGTCTGTTTTCTTGATGGAGCGAAGGTGTCATCTTCAGGAGATCGTTAGGCTTTTGCGCCATAACCGTATTTACTCATCGTTTCGAGTGGTAGGTTCACATAAACCGGCCGGACACGGTAATAACTCGTCGCTTTTTTTTCACCGTAATACATCATCGTTTTTAACTCTGTTGGGTGTTGGTTTAGTTAAAAAGAGGAAATGCAAATATCATTTCATGAATAGTATAAGGTACTTATACAAATGGTATTTTCGATTGCACGTTTATTAGAGTGCTGAAGAGCAAATATTTTCCTAATAATTCAGTCCTCAATGCCTTGCATCATCTAAATGTTGGATATGATGAAGTATTTTCTGGAGGTTTGAATTGTTGAGTAAGTGATTGAAGTGGAGGGTCACCAATAGAGAGAAAGTGTAAATGTATACAAGGATCTTTGGATATCAATCGTGAGTTTATTCCTAATATGAATTTGAAGGTTTATGAATGAATTAATTAATTAATAAGAATGTGCGCGCAAGGAAAATACAAGAGTTATAACATAGGCTTTTTGATCCGGAAGGAAGATGTTAATGACAGGAACAGAAGATAGATTAATATGACATTATTCAAAATCTAAGAACTATGTATAAGGTAAAATTGGGATGTTATATTAGGAAATGAGATGTTTAATGGTAGCGATTGAAGTTTTTCAAATATCCAATTCATAAATCCTTTTGGAATTTTCTTAGGACACTGGGGATTGAAATAAGCTTAAACATTTTTTACCCGTAAATGATGACTTGCTAAGAGAATGAGGTATGGGTTGTGTGAATTTGTCCTTCTGGAGAATGAGAACGAGGAACACATGTTATTTAGGTGTCCTTGTTCTCAACTTGTGTGGAAATTGAGTAAGAATAAGTAGGATGATTTGGAGAACGTTAGGTGACCTTTCCGTGTGCTGGTATCTGTTGGTCTCAAATACTAGACTTTTTTTTAAAATCAGCAGAGATCTCATTTTGAGTGTCATAGTTTTATGTTACAATACAGGTAATCAACGTATCTGTTGCGGAAGATTGTGAGTTAACTAGCACACAATCACACACAAAGTAAATAGAGAAGAAAAATCAACATTTAATGAGGTTCGGCTAAGCCTAATCCTCGGTGCAGAAGCAGAGAAAGTTTTTCACTATGAATGAAAAGAAAATCACGATACAATCTATAGAATCCCCAACTACAACCCTTATATATAGATCCCAAATAGTCCTAAACCTACAAGAGAAAGGTTTTCCAATTTGACAAGGACTATAGGTTTTCCTTTCCCAAATATATTAGGGCAATGGGTTTTCCTACACCTATAGGGATTACGAGTTTTCTAAAAATACAAGGAAATAATTCAAGCCACAAAATAACAAATCTTCCCCTTGGCTTGAATTCTCTTCATTAACAGGAACAACGTCTCTCTACCTTTGCCCTCAGCCCTCGCGAGAGCTCTACCCATTGTGGCACACACCAACCAAGTCTAGGCAACGCCTAAACTTGTTAAGAGACTTAATCTCTTCAGCCATAACACTAATCCGTCGATTTGGTTATGTACTTGGAATAGTTTCTGGATAGCTATAACACTCAAACGCATCAACGGTCTTTGCTACTGCCAAAGCAAATCCCACAGGATTTGATCAATATTTTGCACCTCCTCCACTTCCTCTACTTTAGAACTACTTGGGCTGAGCTAGTGGAGATTCAATTTCTAGCTCTATACGATCACTGACACCACAATTATTTCTGCTATTGCCTTCTCCCTCTGACTGTGTCCAATGAGGCAGATTCATTAAATGTCACATCCCTACTGATAATTAGCCCTGGAGTCTTTTGATCTGTGCACCACAACCTTTCACTCCAGTTGTATACCCTAGAAATAAGCACTTCTTTGCCCTCGGCTCAAGTTTTCCATCCCTCATATGAGCATAAGCAAGAAAATCAAATATTTTTAAATTTGAATAATCAGCAGGCGAACCGGACCATACCTCAAAAGGAGTTTTGAACTCAATAGCTGTGGATGGAGATCTGTTGACCAAATAATAAGCTGTATTGATTGCTTCAACCCAAAAATCCTTGCTAACACATAAGTGTGAAAGCATGCTCTATGCCCTATCACAAAGCGTTCTGTTCATATATTTTGCAATACCATTTTGTTGTAGTGTTCCAACACAAGTGCGATATCTCACTATGCCCTCTCTGCTGCAGAAATTATCGAACTCAGAATATTGCAAAATTCCAACCCATTGTCAGTCCAAAGACGCTTAACTTTTCTTTCCATCTGCCTCCCAACCATCGTCTTCCATTTAACAAATGTCGAAAATGCCTCATCTTTTGTTTTCATAAAATACACTTACACATCCTTGAGTAATCATCAATCAAAGTCATAAAATACCTGACACCACTATTGGAGGGAACTCTGTTTGGACCCCACAAATCTGAATGTATATAATCTAACTTGTCTCTGGTCTTGTGCTTGGCTTTCTTGCTGAACTTTACCCTTGTCTGTTTACCAAACACACAATGCTCACAAAAATTTAAAACTTAATTTTTGTACCCATTCAGCAAATTTGCTTACTCAAAAAAGACAATCTCACATCACTCATATGACCAAGTCGCAAGTGCCATAACTGAGACTGATTCAGACCACTTTTCCCAGAACCTACAATAGCTTCCCCTTCAACTACACTAGCCTGAAGATGATACAATTTAGAATGTAGTTTACCCTTCATGAGTATCATGGAACCTTTACGAAATATAAGTATTCCATTCTCTGAGTGAAATTTATACACTTGATCATCCAAAGTCGAAAGAGAAATCAAATTTCTCTTTATCCGAGGAACATGCCAACATTCAATATTTCTAATAATTCCATCGAGAATTCTCAATTTGATGTTACCAATCCCCTCTACTGGTAATGGATTATCATCTCCCATGTAGACAGTGCCACTCATTTGCTTGTAAGTTGCAAACTAATTCTTGTGTGGACACATGTGAAAAGTAGCACCAGAATTAAGAACCCAAGAATTCTGCCCATGACTAGAACACACAGCACAGACTTCCCCTACATAGTCACTATCATCAGAATTATTGCCAGTGTCAATAATATTTGCCGAATTATCTATTTTCTGCTTCCCTCTTTTCTCCTTCAGCTTAGGACAATCTCTCTTGTAGTGACCTTTCTCCCCGCACTCATAACAGTTTTGTTTCCTTGGTCTAGACTAAGAACTGGCGGTTGACTTTTTCCTATTAAAGCCCTTTTGTTGTGTTCTTCCTCTAATCACAAGACCCCCCCCCCCCCCCCC
>MCJB01027312.1:60962-71013 GCA_002018475.1 Nicotiana obtusifolia
CCCCCCCCCCCCTCCAATTCTATTGTCTGGAAAGTTCTCTTTTACTCTTTAGATTTTAGTGTATTACTAACATCTTCTAGTGAAATGTTGTCTTTCCCATATAGCAGCGTATCGGCAAAAGTATTATAAGACGGTGGTAAAGAGCATAACATAATCAAGGCCTGATCCTCACTCTCAATTTTAATATCCATGTTCTTCACGTCCATTATAATTGAACTAAACTCATCAAAGTGAGTTTTAACATATGTACCTTCGTTCATACAGAGATTGTATAACCTCTTTTTCAAGTAGATGCGGTTTGTCAGTAATCTCTTAGAATACAGATCTTCCAGCTTCTTCCATGTTGTTGCTGCAGAAGTTTCTTCAGCAATTTCTCAAAGAACGCTATCTGTAACGCTCATGAAAATTACACTCAAAGCCCTCTCCTTCAGGTGTCTCTTTCATCTCTTCATGAAAATCCTCATCAATTGCCTTTCATAACTTTTATAACACAAGTGACGATTTCATCCATCTTCCATAGACTGAAACTAGAACCCCGTCAAATTTCTCTACTTCGTACTTTGTTGAAGATGATGAAGACATCTTAACCCTAGATTACATGCAAAAACCCGAATCTTGCTCTGATGCGAATTGTTGCGGAAGATAATAGGTTAACTATTACACAATCACACACAAAGAAAATAGAGAAAAAAATTAACACAAGGATTTAACGAGGTTCAGCTAAGCCTAATCCTCAGGGCAGAAGCAGAGAAAGATTTCCACTATGAATGAGAAGAAAAGCACAATACAATCTATAAAATCCTCAACTACAACCCCTATATATAGATCACAAATAGTCTCAAACCTATAAAAGAAAGGTTTCCTAGTTTGACAAGGACTATTGATTTTCTTTTCCCAAATCTATTAGGACAATGGATTTTTCTTAACCTATAGAGATTACGAGTTTCCTAAAAATATAAGAAAATAATTCAAACCACAAAATAACAGTATCAATATATAAAAAGATAACAAGAATGTAGAAATGGTCATGCAGGTAATTACTAATTAGTGAACTTTTAGAATGATGAAACTGAATTATCAAAAAATAACAATAACCAAACTTTTGCCGATCCAAAGCTCAAAAAAGATTTTTAAAAGGTTAAAAGGTCCGTTAAGCGCGTCAAAGCTATGTCATAGATCCGAACACTTGCCCCAGATTGACTTCCAGATCATAATTGCTCTAGTAAATAACTAAAGAAAAGAGATAGATGGAAGATAGAGAAATAGAAGCGAAACGAACTAATTATAGAAATAACTATCTATCTCTAAGCTTCACTAATTATTTGACTGTTGGCAGGTCTCTTCGTATGTGTTGTCCGAAAAAAGGACTCGATGATTATTTATTCGCTAGAACCAGAAGTTGAAGTTTTGGTAGATAGGAATCCCGTAAAAACTTGTTTCGCGGATTGGGCCTAAAGGGTCTGATACTACCACATGGATCTGGACCTTACATGTTGATGCTCATAATTTCGATAGTCATACCAGTGATTTAGAGGAGATCCCTCGAAAAGTATTTAGTGCACATTTCGGTCAACTCTCCATCATCTTCTTCGGATAAGCATCATGTATTTCCATGTTGCTCATTTTTCTAATTATGAAGCGTGGCTAAGTGATCCAACTCACATTTGACCTAGTGCCCAGGCGGTTTGGCAAATACTGGACCAGAAAATATCAAAAGGCTTTGAGAAAGGAAATTTTACCTCCTATAACAAAGGCATACACCCTATTTATTATAAATCAAAATTATTTTAAAATATTATTTTCTATAGCTATCTTTTATATTTTATAGCAAAATAGGTATTTATGGTATATACTACAATTGAGGCATATAATACGCTCTTTATGATTTTCCTCTCTTTCTTTCAATTAACATACAATTCTCTCTCAGAATTTTTCTTCTTTCTCTCTATCTTCCTTCTCTCTCTCTTCTGAGATAATATGCTGCGTTTCAGTCTCTTCAAATCTTCCGTTATCTAATGTGCAACTACATGGAAGGTATTCTTATGGAAGCTACATATTGGAGTTTTTTCCTTTTTCCTACCTTCTCTAGCTATTTTATGCCTTGAAACTTCCTTCAGATGAGTTTTAATATAATGTATACAGTATTTTGCTTGGCCGAAAAATACCATCTCCGACGAACTTTCTTCTCTTCTTTGCAATTTAGCCACATACAATGATACAAATACATTGTATTCTTTACAAATTCAATCAAGCGTATTGTATTTCTGTATAAATATACTTTTTGCCTGTATTTATGTATTTTGAAGGTATGTATTTTTTAAATACAGCTGAATACATAAGTGCATACTTTACATACAGTATGTATGAATATACACATGTTGTCCGAAAAAAGGACTCGATGATTATTTATTCACCAGAACCAGAAGTTAAAGTTTTGGTAGATGGGGATCCCATAAAAATTTGTTTCGCGGATCGGGCCTAAAGTGTCTTATACTACCACATGGATCTGGACCTTACATATTGATGCTCATAATTTTGATAGTCATACCAGTGATTTAGAGGAGATCCCTCGAAAAATATTTAGTGCACATTTCGGTCAACTCTCCATCATCTTCTTTGGATAAGCATCATGTATTTTCATGTTGCTCATTTTTCTAATTATGAAGTGTGGCTAAGCGATCCAACTCAAATTGGACCTAGTGACCGGGCGGTTTGGCAAATACTGGACCAAAAAATATTAAATGGCTTTGAGAAAGGAAATTTTATCTCCTATAACATAGGTCTACACCCTATTTATTATAAATTAAAATTATTTTAAAATATTATTTTTATAGCTATCTTTAATATTTTATATCAAAGTAGGCATTTATGGTATATATTACAATTGAGGCATAAAATACGCTCTTTATGATTTTCCTCTCTCTTTCTTTCTATTAACACATCTCAGAATTTTTCTTCTTTCTCTCTCTTCCTTCTCTCTTTCTCTTCTGAGATAATATGATGTGTTTCACTCTCTTCAAATCTCCCGTTATCTAATGTGCAACTACATGGAAGACATTTTTTATGGAAGCTACATATCGGAGTTTCTCCCTTTTTCCTACCTTCTCTAGCTATTTTATACCTTGAAACTTCCTTCAGATGAGTTTTAATATAATGTACACAGTATTTTGCTTGGCCGAAAAATACTATCTCCGACGAACTTTCTTCTCTTCTTTGCAATTTAGCCATATACAATGATACAAATACATTGTATTCTTTACAAATTCACTCAAACACATTATATTTTTGTATAAATATATTTTTTTGCATGTATTTATGTATTTCGAAGGTTTGTATTTTTTTTAATACAGCTGAATACACATGTGCATACTGTACATACAGTATGCATGAATACAGGATATAAACATTGAAATACACTGAATATAAACATTAAAATAGAAGATAATATAAGAAGTGAATACATTTAATTTTAAAATACAGTGAAATACAGTAAAATACACTGAATACAAATAGAAATACAGTGAATACAACCAATGAAATATATTGAATACACCAATAATAACATATATTAGAAATAACTAAAATACTGTTAATACAAATACATTTGAATATGCTGAATATAAAATAACGAATACAGTAAAAACAAACATTGAATCTAATGAATGCAACAGTAAAAAATATATATATTGAAACACACTAAATACAAAAGTTAAAAAACAGTTATATACAACTGAAAAATTATTCTAATTAATTTGGCTGATAATGAGACATGTTAAAATTGATTTTGTTGAGTTATATTAGGAGTGTATCACGCTAATTGATATTATTTCCGTTATTAGACAGTTGAACAGACATATTTTTAAGATGATTGTCGTTACTGTATTCATAAATACATGGCGCGAATACATGTGAATACATGCGCGTACAGCTGGACTGCCCTGATTTTTAGGCATTTTTTGCTACTGTATTCATGAACGCAACAGCGCGAATACAGCGAATACACTACCGTAACAACTGAATAATAGCTATAGGAAATAATTATGTATATGGTAGTTATAGAAAATTGATAACTACTAAATAAGAATGATTTCTAAAAATTCCTCTTTAAGGAATACCCTTTGTTTTTTTCAAATTCAACGAGCATCTGAAATAACTAATGGATTACAACCCTGTTGTATAGTTATTGGGACATTGATCTTGTAGCGTTAAAGTTGCAGAAGAACAATAAAAAAATGTATGACCAAACTTTAGACATGATGAGCTAAAGTTGTCCGAAAGGGCTAGAATAAATTTTGTAGTGCATGGATTGTCTTTGTAAAATAGAGAGAGAACATAAAGAGTAACCTCGAAAGAGGCTATTTGTGCACTTCAGCCCCTAATCAGTACGTATGTAACGTTCACCATGTCCATATCCCACAACTGTAGCTGATTCTAGGTTCTACCGCAGCTGGACAGACTCTCCGGAATTCTTATGAAATTCTAGTAAAATTATATTATAATTGTATGTAATTTGTATTTTGTTGTAAATATATATATATATATATATATATATATATATATTTATTTATTTATTTATTTGAATATTATATGAAAGTTGAAAAATAGTTATATAATGTATGAATCATTGTATAAAATTTGCATTTAAGTTATCAATACTATCTTTTTATATAAAGTTGTTGACATGTATCAAAATTATATTAAGAGAGAAAGATTTGATTGGAATTTTAGAGAGGAAGAAGCACACACCACATACAAGATATATACAAATTAGATACAAAAAATACCAAAAGGCATATTGTATAAAATTTGTATAAAAATTGTATTTAAGTTATATGATATTGTAGTTGTATTTAACTGGGTATAAATAATGTATGAAAGTTGTAGATAAGTTATAAATAAGTTGTATACTATATAATTAGTTGTATGAAATTTGTTTTTACTATCTATGTTGTTGTAGATATACAAATTTGAATTAAATTTGTACGACATTTATTTTTAATTTGTATGTTGATGTACCATACATTGTTCTTTTCTTAGTTGATTTATTAAGAAAAGAAAAGTAGAGAATGAATTCCAAATCGACTCATATACACTGATTCATATTTGTTTGAAAAGAAAAACTTAAATATTGATGGGAACTGAATGATTTGAGTGGAGAAATTTCGAGTTTCACATTAAAAACATCATCGTCGTACTTCGGAGAAACTGAATTTTATGTGAGATTTGAATTTGTGTGAGAAATTAACTGTGAGCACGTAATTTTTACCGTACCCGAAATACCTTTATGAAAAATTTTATTAAATAATTTTTAATTAATTATTAGTCATTTTAGGATTTTATTAGGTTCTTAATTGCTCAATTGTTAGTTAATTAATTCATAAAAAAACACTAAAAATATTATGCATGGCATTTAGGATTTGTTTTGCATTTTTAGGATCAAATTAGTAATTAGTTTTTTTACAAAATTGGAAAATCATAAAAAAAAAAAAAATCTATTGTATACTTTATTAGTTTTAATATTTAATTCTTGGAACATAGAATTATTTTAATTTTATAAATAGCTAATTTAGTTTAACTTCACATTTGGGTAGATTAGGATTTTAATTACAAAGTAATATAACCATAAAAATTATTACTATTAATTAACTAATTAATTAAAAGAAGAAAGTAAAAAAAAAAACGGACTGGGCTGTTTGTTTTAAAAAAAACCAAGGCCAATCCGAATTTAATAGGCCCAATCCGGTTAAAAGAGCCCAAATCATTGCACCCTTAGGTCCGTTACATCCGGACCGTTGATCTCAACAAGATCAACGGTCCATAATTCACCCCACTTCATATATAACCCTCCTAAACAAATTCCCCCTTTTCATTTCAGCCAAACGACCCCTTACCCCATGAAACCCTAGCCGCCGCAGCACCCCTAACCTCGACCCCGTCGCCGGCCGGTCTCTGGCCACCAAATCCGACCCAAAATCAACCCAAATAGTACCCCAAACCATCACCGTCACTTCCATCATCTAAATCGACATCATCTTCCACCCAAAACCCCCAAAAATCCGATTTCTTTTTACTCATGCAAATTCGGAAACTTGAAGATTAAAGGCAAGACTGAATTGTTTTTTAAATAAAGTAAGTTTTAACCGTGTGTTCGTAACAAGAACACACGGTTTAAACCTTATTTTAGCCATAAAAAAATCGACAAGGAAACCTAATCCGAGGTATTTTCGTTTCTAATTTTCATTCTTTTCTTCTTATCTAGGGTTCACCTTCTACCCTTTTCTTTTAATTAGTTCGATTTTCTGATTTTTGGGGATTTTATAAAATAGCCATTTTTCGTTTTGGTAGGCTAGTCCATAAATTAGGCTAGTTTATTAACTGGCTATTATTTAAAAGGGATTTAGGAACAACTTGAGGGGGGTAATTGTAAATAAAAATACTTAAAGGGGGAAGGGGTAATTTTTAAAAAAAGATCCCAACAGATTTCTGTTGGGATTTGGCTAGGAGATCTGTCAGAACACAATCGTGGGGAGTGAGGGAAGGTTTAATTGCAATGATTTTCTGCTTTTCTTTTAAATTAACAGAAAATAGAAAATGGAAAAAGGGGTCCGGCTTGGTTTTGTTATAAATAGGAGTTCATTTTCTGGTTTGAGGGGATGGGGACAGAAAGTTTCTTTTAGGTCTGAAAACTAAAAAAAAAAAAAAAAAGAAGAACAGAGTAAAAAATAAAGAGGGAAAAGAAACAGAGAGGTCATTTTGAGAGCAGAAGAAAGAGAGGTCGAAAATTGAAAAAGAAGAACAGAATAGTTTCTTTTTACAGTAAGAAAAGAGAGGCGGAAAAAACAGAAAAAAGAGTGAAAGAAAAAGAGGAGAGAAGAGACACACAGAGAGCTACAGAGAGGAGGAAAAAGAACAGAGTATAAAATAGAGAAGTCGTCTAAAAGAAGTCAAGAAGTTGTGATTCCGTTTGTTGCTCTGCCTTTTGCGCGCCATCGTCTCGTTAGAATTTGTTCGTTGATTTTATAGGTACGCTCGAGCACCTTTGTAATTACAAATCATGTAACAAACGATATGTTTATAGATGTTTTCTCGATTTTTATCCATATCTCGCTGATTCTCATTTGTCTGTTTCCGTTTGAATCTGTTCCTCTTTGATTAATAACTGTTGAGTGATATTCATTGTGCGTATTACCATTTGTCTGTTTCCTTGAAAGCTCTGTTGTTCCATCTATTTTTTGTTCATTCATGAACTAAGAATCGCCTATATTTATACTCGTGATCAAGGCCACATGTATGTTGTTAGTAGTTGTTTAATATCAATGATGAATCAAGTGTTGTTTTCTATCTCAAAATTGTAAATAAACTGTTAATGGATTCTTTTGTCCTACTGTTCATTCTGTTTCAAGCATAGTTTACTGTGAATGAATGTAACCACTGTTACGCGTCATACTGGAAAACGGGTACTGCTGCTCGTGTTAATGTATTTTTTTTACTACTGCTATGCGGTGATGCAATGCAAGCTATTAGACCATTTAAGAGAACTGAATTTGAGGCTGCTTATCACTGCTTTTCTTTAATTTGAAGATTAATATAGTCTTAAGCTCACTGATTCCGGATTCACTGGATCGATTTATGACTGTTTGTGTAAATTTTGTAGTATAGTTACTTTTGTAAAATCATTAGCTGTGTTGGGCAATCATTTGACTAGCCTGTTTAGAGTTGTTATCATGGAATAGTAATGTCAATGCAGAAATTCAGATTGTCACATGTATGAATTTGATGACTATATCTGTAATTATGCCATGTTTAAAGTTTATGCATTTAAAAGCCCATTGAAACCGTTCTTTCATTTAAAGTCGGTTCAAATTTCAATTATGACCAGTTCATACAACTGGCGGCTTTATTTATGAGTTGATTTATGCTAGACGACTTGCTTTAAGCTTTGAAACTAAAAACCGGATTCCATAGGCAACGACCACTGGAATTAAACGAACAGAGGTGAGTCATTAACTAATAGCGATCATTAATGGCCCTCTTAACTAGTTAATGCAAGATTAGTGTAAATAAGCCTCGATTCTTTAAACTTTAGCAATTAGATCTTAAACACGGTTAATTACATTGTCATTATGGGTACGGTTCCCGTGACATGGTGGCAATGCTAACTTCGGGGGTGCCTTTTAGGTCACCCGATTTTACCAACTTAAATTAACAAAATCTTTAAAGGTAATTCGAGGTGTGCCATACTGCAAATAAACTTACAAATATATGTCCCTCGATAATTAAATACATAGAAAAACCGAGGCGTGCTATTTAGCAAATTTCATGGCCCTCGACAAACTAAAACGCGTAATTTGTTTTACGCGCGTTAGTTTATTAATTGAATTTCCTAAAACTCGGATGCGCATTTATGTGACCCAAATTCAAAATCTCGATGTTTAATTAAAAGGTGTTACAAATTACGGGTGCATTTATGTGACGTAATTTGTGACATACTTTGATTGACATTGCAATTCTTGATAAATTTTAAAAGCGGAAAAGTAAAAAGTTAAAATGCACTATAGGTTAATAACAGGTATTAAAATTAGATAATAAGCCAACTATAACAATTGAGCGACCATGCTAGAACCACGGAACCCGAGGGTGCCTATCACCTTCCCTCGGGTTAACAGAATTCTTTACTTAGAATTTCTGGTTCACAGACTTCAAAAAGAAAGTCGAAATTTTCCTCGATCTGGGATAAAAATAAATCGGTGACTTGGGACACCAATTAAATATTCCAAGTGGCGACTCTAATAAAAATTAAATAAATAATCCCAGTTCGAATAATGTTACTTTAATTGGAAAAACTCATTTTATACATTTCTCCCTGAGAGATGTACGAAAAGAGGTGTGATAGTTCTGGCGACTCTGCTGGGGAGAACGAACCCAGAATCTCTGGTTCAGGATTCAAGAATTCGAGCTTAAAATGATTGTTATTTTTCGGCTTTTATTTGATTTTATTACCTGTTGAGCCTAATGTGCTAAATGCCGCTTTTACCGCTTTGATATTATGTGGACTGTATATAGAACTGCTCCGAACCTTTCTCTTCTCATCTCGGGGAGATACACGCTGGTCGTGACTTCCCATTCTGCTAGAGTCTTACCTGAAATAAGAAAGAAGCCGGACAAGTTACAAAGCCGGGTGGCCTTTTGGTGCCCTGTACGTAGCCCCCTCCTCGGCTCGAGTTGTCCGCTCGGGTACACGGTCTAGAACAAATACCGAGGTTTTCCGCTTAGAAAAACATAACCTCATGCCGGATCCCTAGTAGGAACATTTATTTGCATCATGTGCATTTGACTTAGGGGACTCAACACAGGGGTTGGGTCCGTCTAGGACAGGTGACTTTGAAATCAAAGACCATCCTGATGCATAATGAACGTGCTACGTGTGCATTATTTTATCTCGGTTTGCGTGTTGACCGGCTACTAGAATAAATTAGAAGAATAAAAATAATAAAATGATGAAAAGTGGGGTATGAAAAATTGAGGGTCGTTACGCATACTTTAAAAAAAACCTGGTGTTCAAAATAAGGCGAAATGTTGCCGAAATATTTTCGAACAAAAAAAAAAATTTGATCTCAAAATCAAGAAAAATCGAAAAAAAAATGGAAAAAGATCGAAAAGAATTTTGAAAAAATTGACGTCCAAATATTTTGTGTTTCTAAAAACTGAAAAGAAAAAAATAGGGAAAGGTCTAAATATTTTCTTTCTTACTTTTGAAGTGTCCTTCTAAATAAACGAAAAATTCAAAAATACTTTCTTTCTTTTTATACAAGAACATAATATATATATATATATATATATTATTGCCCGATTTGGGCGTATATGTAGAAATCTTTTTCATTATTATAGCGGATCTTCCAAAAAAAAGACTTTATATCGAATAAAGTATATACTTCGACTTTCTTGTGCTAGAACTTTAGCTCGGAAACAAAAAAGTACTGTACGCACTTTTTTGAAAAGATCGGGCTCGGAATTATTGGAAGAATTCTTAACGTCGGAAGAACAAGTTCTT
>MCJB01027323.1:0-100610 GCA_002018475.1 Nicotiana obtusifolia
TGTACAGGTTTATCTGGAGTCTGGTCCTAGCCTCGTCACTACCTCGCCGGGGTTAGGCCAGGCACTTACCAGCATATGGGGTCGGTTGTGCTGATACTACACTCTGCACTCTTTTGTGCAGATCCTTGTGCCGCAGGCTTCGGACAGTAGGAAGCTTCCAGCTTTGTGATTATCAGGCGACCCAAGGTAGTACTGCAGACGTTCGCAGATCTTGGCGTCCCCTGTCCATTTCCTTTACCTGTTTCTTCCACGTAGTTCGGAGACAGTATGTTGGTATTGATGATATTTTGTAAAGTATGAAGTTTAATTCATATTGTTTTGATGTTACCAGTTTTGGTTGATATTTTTGTGCTGCAAATGTACTCGTAAGTAGAAAAAGGGAAAATAGTCCGGTTGATTGGCTTGCCTAGCTTTCACTAGTAGGCGCCATCACGACTCCCTGGGGTGGGAAATTTGGGTCGTGATAGGTTGGTATCAGAGCCCTAGGTATACATAGGCCTCACAGTTCACAGACAACTCGGTAGAGTCTGAGGGATCGGTACGGAGACGTCTGTATTTATTCCCCAGAGGCTACAGAGTTAGGAAAAGACTCCACTTTTGTTCATTCTTGTCGTGCGGTTTGCCTCTGAAATACTAATTGGATTCCTACTCTATTCTTTCGCAGATGGCGAGAACACGTGCTTCCTCATCTACTGCTCCGCAGCCTGAGCCCCCAGCAACAGTTTCCACGCGGGGCAGAGGGCGAGGTCGAGGTCGTGCTAGGGGTCAAGGCAGGGGCAGGACTCAGCCTCCTGTAGCCACACCAATGGCGGAACCTCAGATTGATCTTGACGAGGGGGTTCCGGCCCTAGCAGTTCCAGTGGGCCCAGCTCAGGTCCCTGAAGGATTTATTGCTACCCCGGTCCTTCAGGAAGCTTTGGTCCGGTTGGTGGGCCTCATGGAGAATGTCACTAGAGCGGGCTTACTTCCTGTAGCGCCAGCCACTCCTCAGGCTGTGGAAGGGACTCAGACTACGGCTACTCGTACTCCGGAGCAAGTAGCTCCCCAGGCTCAGGTCCCAGCAATTCAGCCAGCTATGATGGTTCAGCCGGAAGCAGTAGCTCAGGCCGGCAATGGGGCGGCCATGTCCGCCGATGCTTTGTGGAGACTAGATAGGTTCACCAAGCTCTTCACTACTACCTTCAGCGGTGCTTCTTCGGAGGATCCCCAGGACTTCCTATACAGTTGCCACGCGGTCCTCCGGAATATGGGTATTGTTGAGACCAACGGGGTAGACTTCGCGGCATTTCGCCTGTCTGGATCCGCCAAAACTTGGTGGAGGGACTATTGCTTGACTAGACCAGCCGGTCTGCCATCTTTAACTTGGGAATAGTTTACACATTTTTTTCTGGAAAAGTTTCTCCCCGTCACCCAGAGAGAGGCTTATCGGAGGCAGTTTGAGCGCCTTTAACAGGGGTCCATGACAGTTACCCAGTATGAGTCCAGGTTCATTGACTTGGCTCGACATGCTCTCATCATACTTCCTACAGAGAGGGAGAGGGTGAGGAGATTTATTGACGGTCTCATTCAACCAATTCTCCTTCAGATGGCTAGGGAGACTGGTAGTGAGATTACATTCCAGGAGGCGGTCAATGTGGCCCGCAGAGTCGAGACGGTTTTGTCACATGGAGGTGGTCATGGGTCGGATAAGAGACCCCGTCATTCCGGCAGATTCATTGGTGCTTCATCTGGAAGCATGGATTCATATGGTAGAGGCTATCCTCCTAGGCCCTTTCAGTCAGCCCTTCAGGTTTCTCACAATGCTTCAGGTAACCGCGGTCCCCAGATGCAGTATCTTGATCAACAACCTATCAGTGCACCACCGCTTCAGAG
Source organism: Nicotiana obtusifolia (assembly GCA_002018475.1). Taxonomy (NCBI): domain Eukaryota; kingdom Viridiplantae; phylum Streptophyta; class Magnoliopsida; order Solanales; family Solanaceae; genus Nicotiana; species Nicotiana obtusifolia. Next base: position 1,873 of record MCJB01027323.1, read on the forward strand.
TTTTCAGGGTCAACGGCCGAGGGCTTGTTTTATTTGTGGCGACACGAGGCACATTGCTAAGTATTGCCGTCAAGCTTTGAGAAATTCTCCACACTAGGATTCTCGTGCTATGGCGCAGGCACCAAATGTTCCGCAGCCCGCCCAACTAGCTAGAGGTGGGGGTAGAAGTGCTAGAGATAGAGGTAAGGGTACCGGAGGTGGAGCTCAGGTCGACAAAGGTGGGGGACAGCCAGCAGCAGGCCGTCCTAGAGATGTAGCTCAGGGTGGTGGGGCCCAGCCCCGATGTTATGCTTTCCTAGCCCGGCCCGAGGCTGAGGCTTCAGATGCTGTAATTACAGGTACAATTCTGGTTTGTGATAGAGAAGCTTTAGTATTATTTGATCCGGGGTCTAGTTACTCACATGTCTCATCTTACTTTGCACCGTATCTGATCGTGCCTAGTGATTCATTGATTGCTCCTGTACATGTGTCCACCCCAGTGAGTGATTTCATTGTAGTAGATCGAGTCCATCATTCCTGTGTTGTAGTGATTGGGGGTCTTGAGACTCGTGTAGATTTATTGCTTTTAGACATGGTTGATTTTGATGTCATATTGGGGATGGACTGGTTATCACCTTACCACGCCATCCTGGACTGCCATGCCAAGACTGTGACCTTAGCTCTACTGGGTATTCCCCGTTTAGAGTGGAAAGGGACTCCTGGTCATTCCACCCGTAATATTATCTCTTATGTGAAGGCTCGGCGCATGGTCGAGAAGGGGTGTTTGGCTTATCTGGCTCATGTTCGTGATTCCAGTGCTGAGGTCCTCTCTATTGAATCTGTGCCCGTGGTTCGTGAGTTTCCCGAGGTTTTCCCCTCCGACCTGCCGGGGATGCCTCCCGACAGGGATATTGACTTTTGCATTGATGTGGCTCCGGGCACTCAACCCATTTCTATTCCGCCATATCGCATGGCCCCGCCAGAGTTAAAAGAATTGAAAGAGCAGTTGCAAGACTTGCTCGAGAAGGGTTTCATTAGGCCCAGTGTTTCACCTTGGGGTGCTCCCGTGTTATTAGTTAAAAAGAAGGACGGGTCAATGAGAATGTGCATCGATTACCGGCAATTGAATAAGGTTACGATCAAGAATAAGTACCCATTGCCGAGGATCGATGATTTGTTCGATCAGCTCCAGGGTTCCAGGGTATTTTCAAAGATTGATTTGAGGTCTGGTTACCATTAGTTGAAGATTAGGGCATCCGATGTCCCTAAGACAGCTTTCCGCACTCGGTACGGGCATTATGAATTCCTGGTTATGTCCTTCGGGTTGACGAATACCCCAGCAGCTTTTATGGACTTGATGAACCGAGTTTCAGGCCTTACCTGGATTCGTTTGTGATAGTTTTCATCGACGACATCTTGGTATATTCCCCTAGCCAGGAGGAGCACGCGCAGCATCTCAGAGTGGTTCTTCAGACTCTGAGAGATAGTCAGTTGTATGCTAAATTTTCAAAGTGTGAATTCTGGCTGGGTTCGGTTACATTTCTGGGTCATATTGTATCGGCAGAGGGTATTCAGGTTGATCCGAAAAATATTGAGGCAGTCAAGAACTGGCCTAGGCCGCATCAGTCACAGAGATTCGGAGTTTCTTCGGACTGGCAGGCTACTATCGTCGGTTCGTGGAGGGGTTTTCCTCGATTGCATCCCCGGTTACCAAGTTGACTCAGAAAGGTGTCCAGTTCCAGTGGTCGGAAGAGTGTGAGGCGGGCTTTCAGAAGCTCAAGACAGCTCTGACCACGGCACCAGTGTTAGTTTTGCCCATAGGCTCAGGGCCTTACACGGTTTATTGTGATGCCTCTCGTATTGGGCTTGTTGCAGTGCTAATGCAAGAGGGCAAGGTCATTGCCTATGCTTCGAGACAATTGAAGATTCATGAGAAAAACTATCCGGTGCATGATTTAGAATTGGCAGCCATAATTCATGCCTTGAAGATTTTGAGGCACTACTTATATGGCGTGCCGTGTGAAGTGTTCACGGATCATAAGAGTCTTCAATATCTGTTCAAGCAAAAGGAGCTAAACTTGAGACAGAGGAGGTGGTTGGAATCGTTAAAGGACTATGATGTCACTATCTTATACCACCCGGGAAAGGCCAACATGGTGGCCGACGCCTTGAGTAGAAAGTCGGCCAGTATGGGCAGTCTTGCTTATATTCCGATCGGTGAGAGACCCCTTGCTTTGGACGTTCAGACGTTGGCCAATCGATTAGTGACATTGGACGTTTCTGAACCTAATCGGGTATTAGCTTACACGGTCGCTCATTCTTCATTGTTAGAACGAATACGTGACCGACAGTTTGATGATCCCCATTTGTGTGTCCTTAGGGACACGGTACAGCGAGGAGGTGCCAAGCAGGTCACCATAGGTGATGATGGGATTTTGAGATTACAGGGTCGAGTTTGTGTGCCCGATGTAAAGGGACTTAGGGAGTTGATTTTGAAAGTGGCCCACAGCTCCAGGTACTCTATTCATCCGGGCACCGCAAAGATGTATCAGGATTTGCGACAACATTATTGGTGGCATAGAATGAAGAAGGATATAGTTGCATACGTGGCTCGGTGTCTGAATTGCCAGCAGGTTAAGTGCGAGCATCAGCGACCTGGTGGACTATTCCAGAGAATTGAACTCCCCGAATGGAAGTGGGAACGGATCACTATGGATTTCGTTGTTGGACTTCCGCAGACCCGGAAGAAGTTCGACGCAATATGGGTCATTGTTGACAGGCTGACCAAGTCAGCACATTTCATCCCGGTGGCAGCCTCCTATTCATCCGAGAGGTTAGCCGAGATCTATATCAGGGAAATTGTTCGCCTTCATGGTGTGCCGGTATCTATTATTTCAGATCGAGGTACGCAGTTTACCTCACGTTTTTGGAGGGCAGTCCAGCGAGAGTTGGGCACCCAGGTTGAATTAAGCACAGCATTTCATCCGCAAACGGACGGACAGTCCGAGCGGACTATTCAAATACTGGAGGATATGCTCCGAGCTTGTGTTATTGACTTTGGAGGTTCGTGGGATCAATTTTTGCCATTAGCAGAGTTCGCCTGCAATAACAGCTACCAGTCGAGCATTCAGATGGCTCCTTATGAGGCTTTATATGGTAGGCGGTGTCGAACTCCGGTTGGGTGGTTCGAGCCGGGGGAGGCTCGGTTGTTCGGTACGGATCTGGTTCAGGAGGCCTTGAACAATGTCAAAATCATTCAGGAAAGGCTTCGTACAGCTCAGTCCAGGAAAAAGAGCTATGCAGATCGTAAGTCACGAGATATAGCCTTTATGGTTGGTGAACGGGTATTACTCTGAGTATCGCCCATGAAAGGCGTGATGAGATTTGGAAAGAAGGGCAAGCTTAGCCCTAGGTTCATTGGTCCATTCGAAATTCTTGATCGAGTGGGGGAGGTTGCTTATAGGCTTGCATTGCCGCCGAGGTTATCAGCCGTGCATCCAGTTTTTCATGTGTCCATGCTCCGAAAATATCACGGCGATCCCACTCACATGCTAGATTTCAGCACCGTTCAGTTGGACAAGGACTTTTCCTACGAGGAAGAACCTGTAGCCATTCTAGACCGGCAAGTCCGTCAGCTGAGGTCAAAGAGTTTTCCTTCTGTTCGTGTTCAGTGGAGAGGTTAGCCTCCTGAGGCATCGACCTGGGAGTCTGAGTCCGATATGCGGAGCCACTATCCACATCTTTTCCCTGACTCAGGCACTTCCTTATCCTGTCCGTTCGAGGACGAACGGCTGTTTTAGAGGGGGAGAATATAACGGCCCGATGTGTCGTAGAAACAAATGTGATGCTAATTGTTTAGACTTGGTTGCCTTAAGTGCAAAATTACCCTTTGTAATTGTACAATTTTAATATTCTTGCAGGGTAAGAGGTATAAGAATTGAATAAATTAAGAAAAGAATTCGAAAAAATTAAGAAATGCGATCGCATTTAAGATATGCGAACTGCATATCTTGCACAGGCATCGCAAAGTGAAACAGAAACCTGGGCGTAAAACTAGGTCAGGAATTGCGGTCAGTATGCGATCGCATACTGGAAATGCGGACCGCAAATTCCACTCCCTGGATCGCAAAGTGGAACAGAGAAATTGGGCAAACTTTACATCAAAAATGCGAACCGCATTTCAGGTATGCGGACCGCATTTCTGACAGTAGGATCCCGGAGTGAGACAGAGTTTTGGGTCAAATGTTGTGTCAGAAATACAGCCCAAATACGGACCGCATATGTGTTTTGCGACCAGAATGCGATCGCATTCTGGCATCTGGCAATTTATTTTCATTCCGATTTTGACCCACTATAAATAGGGACCCATGACCCTAGCATGCAAGAAACCCTCTTATTTTCGATACTTCCTCCGTAAAACTCACCAAACCACCTTCAAACCATAGTAAATCAACCTCCAAATCACCTTGAAATAGCCCCCAATTCCATGAAAACACCTCTATGACATAGCTATCAACTCCCAATTACCAACCTAGCTCTTCCCATTTAAACTCACTAAAACCCAGCTGAGAAATTGCCTGAGACAACCCCAAATACGCTGAAAAAATAAAACAACCGTGAAATCATCCATTCAACACCCCAACATCAAATACGAAAAACCCACTCTTCAAACCCCAAAACCCAGCTCGAATTTGCTGCAAATACCACCGTGAACAGTACCCAAAAGCTTTCAGACGAGTTTGAGGCTCGAAGGCTTGTGGCTGTGATTTTTGAAGAGATTTGAATGGATTGGAATCTTGAACCTAGAAGCAAAGCGAGGTAAGTGGTTGTCCTAATCTTTGCTTGAGGGACTAGAAATCATGTGCTAATTGTTAAATTGCTTCTTGTTGAGAACAATGTATAGGTATGGTGACGAGTACCCATACATTAGTGTCGAGCATGACCGTGGGTCATATATTGATAAGTGATGTGCAATTATTGTTCTAATTGCTGAATATTATCCGTGACATTGTTGTAATATAAGTGGGAGCGAGTGGCACGCCTGCCACAAGATATCGTGAAATGAGGGCGGGTGGTATGCCTACCACATGAATTTATCATTATATTTGTTCCTCTCGATTATAGGTTCATGTATCTTCTATTCGGCATAATTTAGATTGTTAGATGGACTAGTTGAATAAGGAATTGTTAGAAGTCAAAAAAGGGTTCAGTGTCTAAGTCATGGGTAGTGTCTTAGGAGTTTGTTAGGAGTTTAAGGGATCCGGTGTCACAATAGCAGCGTCGTGTCTAGGTTTAATGAAATGATAGTTGGGTTGGGAGGTTAATTGTAGAACTTCGACTGTAATTGAGTACTAACATTGATTGAGCTAAATGGGAGTCGAATATGGTTTGGTTATAGCTGATTTCTCCCTAGCCAGGATGATTGTTTGATGTTGTTTATTCCCTCATTGGGAAGTTGTTATGTTGCCTTGTCCCCTTGCCGGGACTTCTTATGATTGTTGTGGTATTGTAAGTGGGAGCGGGTGGCACGCCTGCCACGAGATATTATGAAAATGGGAGCGGGTGGTACGCCTACTACAGGATATATTATAAGTGGGAGTAGGTGGCACGCCTGCCACAGGATATGATGTATGTGGGAGCGGGTGGCACGCCTGCCACAAGAGGTTACTGTAAGTGGGAACGGGTTGCACGCCTGCAACAAGAGGTTACGGGAGGTGAAGGTGGATTGTATCTCATCTCATTGTGTTAATGGCTAAATTGCAGCTTTCTTTCTTATTCATTGATGATTCGTTTCGCTTTATTTGTTGGTTATTGCAATGTATGTTTTCTTTCCCCCGTTTAAATTGTTTATGTATTTCTAGTTTTCTGCTGTAGATACATATATGTTGATAACTATACAGGTTTATCTGGAGTTTGGTCCTAGCCTCGTCACTACCTCGCCGGGGTTAGGCCAGGCACTTACCAGCACATGGGGTCGGTTGTGCTGATACTACACTCTGCACTCTTTTGTGCAGATCCCAGTGCCGCAGGCTTCGGACAGTAGGAAGCTTCCAGCTTTATGATTATCAGGCGACCCAAGGTAGTACTGCAGACGTTCACAGATCTTGGCGTCCCCTGTCCATTTACCTGTTTCTTCCACACGTAGTTCGGAGACAGTATTTTGTTATTTCTTTCAGAACCTTATTTGTAGTACTCTTAGACAGTCTGTGAAACTGTGACACCAGATCTTGGGTAGTTTGTTAGGGATTTGGTATTGATGATATTTTGTAAAGTATGAAGTTTAATTCATATCGTTTTGATGTTACCAGTTTTGGTTGATATTTTTGTGCTGCAAACGTACTCGTAAGTAGAAAAAGGGAAAATAGTCCGATTGATTGGCTTGCCTAGCTTTCACTAGTAGGCGCCATCACGACTCCCTAGGGTGGGAAATTTGGGTCGTGACAATGATGAGTTACCTTGTCGCACTTTTGTCAACAATTTGAGCCAAAATCACTGCTTCAGTTTGCAATTGAAGTGCGATTCGCATAGTGAAAATGCGACCGCATTTGTGCAGCAAACTTCACAAAGTGCTTTTTCTTCCCTTTTTAGGCATTCCTTTCTAGTATTGTGGCCTTTTAAATCTCCTGCATTCTAACACACCCTTCAAAGTGCTTGATGTAAATCTATCTATCAAAAACTTAAAGAAATTTAGAACAAAAATAAATGTAAACACACATGGGTTGCCTCCCATGATGCGCTTGATTTAACGTCGCGGCACGACGAAGTTGAGACTCCTCTGAATTTACTCAATGGTCGGGCACGGACCATCTTTGAGAGCCAGTTGCTCCACCAAATGCTTCTTACCATCGGAGCCCAAGTAGTGCTTGACTCTTTGGCCATTCACTTTGAAAATTCGGAGCCCATCTTCGATGCTAATTCTACGGCTCCAAAGGGAGAAACATCGACTAATTTGAATGGACCAGACCATTTAGATTTTAGCTTGCCCGAAAATAACTTGAGTCTGGAGTTGAAAAGCAACACCAAGTCGCCAGACTTGAATTCTCTTTTTAGGATCTTCTTATCATGGACAAACTTCATTCTCTCTTTATACACAGCTGCACTTTCATACGCATGGAAACAAAATTCCTCCATTTCGTTAAGTTGTGATAATCTCAAAGTTGCAGCTTCTGTCCAGTCTAAGTTCAACCTTTTTAATGCCCACAAAGCCTGGCAAGCTTTCCCAAAAAGCCGATAAGGTGAAGTACCAATTGGAGTCTTGTATGCTGTGCGGTATGCCCACAGTGCATCATCTAGCTTCTTCGACCGATCGGTCTTATTTGCATTAACCGTTTCTGCAAGAATACTCTTTATCTCTCGGTTGGAGACCTCCACTTGATCGCTCGATTGAGGATGATAAGGTGTGGCTACCTTATGCTTGACACCATACTTGTCAAGGAGAACTTTGAAGGCCTTGTTGCAGAAATGAGACCCTCCATCACTAAGAATGGCTCTAGGAGTTCCAAACCGAGTGAAAATGTTCTTCTTTAAAAATGTGGTCACACTTCGTGCCTCATTGTTTGGTAGGGCGATTGCCTCAACCCATTTGGACACGTAATCTACAGCCACCAAAATGTACTTCATCCCGCATGAGCTTACGAATGGACCCATGAAATCAATGCCCCAAATGTCGGAGATTTCAATCTCCATCAGAAAATGCATTGGCATTTCATGCCTCTTTGATATTGGACCTTGTCTTTGACATTGGTCACAAGTTTTAACCATTTGATTAGCATCATGGTAGATCAAAGTCCAATAGTAGCTACATTCAAGCACCTTTGCCGTTGTAAGATTTCCCCCATGGTGACCCCTAACCGGTGAGTCATGGCCTGCCTTTAAAATAGGCTCAATCTCGTCTTCTGGAACACACCTTCTTATAATGTTGTCCGCACAAACACGGAACAAGAAAGGCTCCTCCAAATAGTAGTGTCGGCAATCTCTCAAGAACTTCATCTTTTGATATGACTCCAATCCATCTAGAAGAAGGTCACTAACTAATAGTTAGAAATATCAGCATACCAAGGAGCAAAGGTATTAGATAGGGCCAATATATGTTCATCCGGGAATGCATCGTTGATATCAAGATCTCCCTTTGGTCTCCCTGCTTCTTCCACCCTTGACAAATGATCCGCCACTTGATTTTGAGTCCCATTGCAATCTTTGACTTCAAAGTCGAACTCTTGCAGCAACAAGACCCATCGAATCAACCTAGGCTCTGCATCCTTCTTCGCCATGAGATAACGAAGAGCTGCATGATCTGTATATACTATCACCTTGGAGCCCAACAAATAAGTCCGGAACTTATCAAAAGCATAGACAATGGCCAGAAGTTCTTGTTCAGTCACTGTGTAATTCATTTGTGCTCCATTTAATGTTTTACTGGCATAGTAAATTGGGTGAAGAACTTTTTTGTGACGTTGGCCAAGCATTACTCCAATGGCCACACCACTGGCATCACACATGAGCTCGAAAGGAAGTGACCAATCGGGTGTGACAATAATAGGTGCCGTGGTGAGCCTTTGCTTCAACTCCTCAAAAGCTTTGAGGCATTTCTCATCAAACTTGAATTTGGCATCCTTCTCAAGGAGTTTGCACATAGGATTTGAAATATTGGAGAAATCCTTTATGAAGCGCCTATAGAAACCGGCATGCCCTAAAAAATGCGAACACCTTTAACGGAAGTAGGTGGAGGAAGCTTAGAAATGATCTCTATCTTTGCCCGGTCTACCTCTATGCCATGCCTTGATATTTTATGCCCCAACACAATGCCTTCATCCACCATGAAGTGACATTTCTCCCAGTTGAGTACAAGGTTTGTCTCTTCACATCTCTTGAGCACTTTACTAAGATTGTTAAGACAGTGCTCAAAAGACTCACCTACCACCGAGAAGTCATCCATGAAAACTTCTAGAAAATCTTCTACCATGTCGGAGAAGATAGACATCGTGCTTTTTGAAAAGTAGTCGGAGCATTGCATAAACCAAATGGCATCTGGCTGAAAGCAAACGTTCCATAAGGACATGTGAATGTCGTCTTCTCCTGATCCTCCAATGCTATGTTGATTTGATTGTAGCCGAAATATCCATCAAGGCAACAGTAGAATGACCTTCCCTCTAGCCGATCAAGCATTTGATCAATAAAAGCCATAGGGAAATGATCCTTGCACGTGGCACTATTGAGTTTCCGGTAATCCATACACACCCTCCAGCCGGTTACCGTTCTTGTTGGGATAAGCTCATTTTTCTCATTTTCAGTCACAATCATGCCTCCCTTTTTCGGCACGCATTGCACCGGGCTCACCCACGAACTATCGGCAATGGTGTAGACTACCCCGGCATCCAACCATTTGATGATTTCCCTTCTTTACCACTTCCTGCATTGACGGATTCAACCGTCGTTGATGTTCCACACTCGGTTTGGTCCCGCTTTCCAATTGGATTTTATGCTCGCAAATTGCAGTAGGGATCCCACGAATGTCTTCAATTGTCCATCCAATGGCTTGCCTATGCTCCTTAAAGACTTTCAACAGTTATTCCACCTGCACATCATTCAACAAAGAAGAAACAATTACCGGTAAAGTATCATATGAGCCAAGAAATTTATACCTCAAGTGTGGAGGAAGTGGTTTGAGCTCTAGTTGTGGTGGCTCAATAATAGATGGCTTTACGGGAGATGTAGATCTATTCTCCAAGTCGAGAGAGAGCTTTGGTGGAGCATAAGAGTAAGAACCACGCCCTTCCAATGCATTTACCGACTCCATAAAACCCTCCATATCCTCACCATCAAAGTTCACCAAAATAGCAGCCAATGCTTCACCGAGGCATTGTTCTTCCATTTGCATTTCAACCGCATCTTCCACCCCATCAACAATATCAATTACCGAAATGATTTCATACTTGTTCGGTAGCTTCATACCCTTACTTGCTTGGAATATAACCTCTTCATCATTCACTCTGAATTTGATTTCATTCCGTTCCAAATCCATAAGTGCTCTTCCAGTGGCTAAGGATGGTCTCCCCAAGATAATAAGGATTTCTTTGTCGACAGAAAAATCAAGAATTACAAAATCAGCGGGTATATGAAACTTTCCCACTCTCACAATCATGTCATCAACAATTCCTACCGGTCTCTTGATGGAACGATTAGCCATTTGCAATCTCATACTTGTTGGCCTTGGCATTCCTAATCCTACTTGTTTGTAGATGGCAAGCGGCATTAATGCTAGCCCCATTATCACAAAGGGCCCTTGCAAAATCACGCACCCCTATAGTGCAAGGAATAGTAAAGGCTCCCGGGTCTTCTTTCTTCTGAACGGGGGTTGTGGCAATAATGGAACTAACTCGGTGAGTCATGTTCACTACCTCATTCTTGGTGGTCCTCTTCTTGGTGATCAAATCTTTGAAGTATTTAGCAAAACCAGGCATCTCTTGAAAAGCTTCGAAGAACGGTATGTTCACCGATAATTGCTTTAAAATGTCATAAAACTTCTCAAACTTGCTATCATCAACCCTTCTTGCAAGTCTTTAGAAAAAGGAGGAGGAGGTCTAGGAATAGGCGGAAGAATGTTTGACGTTTCTTTTGCCTTTTCCTTTACTCCTTCTTAGGTCTCTTCTTGGACTTGCACAACTTCCGGAGTTTTCTCAACTTCAACAACATTAGGCTCTTCAACCTCAACCCCTTTTTCGAATTCTTCCACCTCAACCGCTTGCTCACCCTTTCCTTGTAGTATCTTCCCACTTCTGGTAGTGATTGCCATGACATGAGAAGTTGGGCCATTCCCACATCCCTTTGGGTTCGCAATTGTATCACTAGGGAGTGTTCCCTTTTGCTGTGGATGTTGCTCATGAGAAAAATCTCTCATTTGCATCTCCAATTTTTGAATGGTTGCAGTATGAGAGCCAACCAACACGGTCATGTTCCTCATGGAATTGTCTGATTTTTCTTGATTTTGCAGTATCCTTTCAAGCATACTTTCCAATTTAGACTCACTTGAGAAACCTTGATTTGAGTATTGACCCTTTGGGGGAACTTAGGGATTGGAACTTCGATTGGAAAAGTTGTTGTTGTTCCAGTTTCCTTGGTTTGAGCCACCTTGGTCGTTTCGCCATTGGTGGTGACCTTTCCCTTGCGGGTTTGGCCTCCATTGATTTTGTGATCCTTGACCTTGGTAGTGTTGCCTTGATACCCTCCTTGAGAGTTGTTGACATAATTTGCTTCCTCAAAATCTTCATTTGGTACAGGTTGCACATTCTCAACCACATTTACTTTCTTCTTTTGGTTTTCAGTGAACATCTTTGTCAACACATTTACATTCGTAGCAAGCTCTACAATCACTTGATCTCTCTCTTGATTTTCCTTGATCATGTTGCTCAAGGAAGGAGAGCCATATGCAATTCCACCTGTAGTGTCCTCAAAATGCCATGCTTGATTATGCTTTGCCATTTTGTCAAGTATCTGTGTCACCCTTGCGAATGACTTGCCCATGAAAGATCCGGCAGTTGCATTCTTGGCTATTGATTGGTTCATCGGATCCAAACCCATGTAAAATTTCTCAAACAAAATAGAATCCGGGAAACCATGGTTTGGAGACCTCACAAAATATAGTTTGAAGCGATCCCACGCCTCATGTAGTTGTTCTCCCGCTAATTGCTTGAAGAAGAAATTTTTTATCCCTGAACTCAGACTTCTTGCTTTGTGGGAACCATTTATACAAGAAAGCTCAGACAAGTTCGGGCCAGGAATGAATGGAGTTTGGAGGAAGATTCTGGAGCCATTTCCTTGCGTCTCCAGCTAGAGAGTACTTGAAGCATCTCAACCTTAGAGCATCACCAGAGACATTGTTCCGCTTATGCATTGGACACACACCCAAGAAGTTTCTAAGATGTTGTGTTGGATCATCGTCAGTGGAATTCCTGAAAAATCCCTCTGCTTTGAGCATAAGAATTAACCCGTGTTCCACCTTGAAAGTTGCAGCACCAATAGCAGGAGGTACAATAACATTTGTATCCTCGATGTACTCCTCAATATCCGCAAAAGGATTTCCTTCCACTTCTACCTCCACATCATCACCATATTCCGACATATTTTCCTATCAACACCAAGCAAAAAAAACGAAGTGTGATACAGTAGAACCAGACGTACAGTAAAGCACACATTAACTAGTAATTTCAAAACTGTATTCTCCGGTAACGGCGCCAAAATTTGATACGCTCAAATTACACCTTAATAAATAGTGTAAGAGGTCGATGTCAAATATAATAATCCAACAAGGTTGGGGTCGAATCCCACAGGGAATAGGTGTGAAAAGTTTACTTGATTAGCGTAATACTCAACTACAGTCGTAATTCTATCCAGGTAATCGTAACAAAAGTATGAATTGAATTTAGTCTTAAATAAAGTCTAATTGCAATATTGAGAATATGAATAATATGATTAAAGAAACCAAGGTTGTGTCCTCCTTAATGAAGTGTAACGCTATCGATGTCAATATGATATATTTCTAACGGAAGAATCTTTTGATATGCAATTGATGTCTAATTGACTACCCAATACTTTCCAATAGTTGGGTAATATTTCCTATTTATGATTTTTCTAAATATAAAAGAGTTGTGATTAAGAACAATCAATTTATGCCAAATTAAAACCCACTTATTCCTAAGCGATTTTATTAAACAAGGTTTCAAGCCTTGAGTCTTTGATATTTACTTCTACCAAATTCTACCCCACTTTCCCAAGCAAAGATGGAATTTAATGGCATTTGTTAATGTTTGAAACCACCAACAATTGTTAAGGAATGAGAAGTAAATAAATATCAATCAACCGTTAAATATATATTCAATATCAAACACCCAATAGCATCACACCCATTTAGGGTTCACAACCTTAGTGTTTAAAATTAGCTACTCATACTAAAATCCGAAATCAAAAGAAAATGAATTGTCATGACGCTTACAAAGTAGAAGATTATTGACCTAAAAGCTTCTAAGAGATAGGAATATTCAAGCCTTGTACTTTCTGCTCCAAAGTCTGACAAGATAGCCCCCACATAACCCTAGTAGACCTATTTATAGAGGCACAAAAATCGAGGTGAAAATTCAGACTGATCTACCCCGAAGTCAAAAATGCGACCGCATTTCTGTCGCATAACAGAAATGTGGTCTGCAATTTTGACACGTCTGTCGTAGCTTTCAACCCTAGGTTTGCCTTCATCGCATCCATGGTTTGCGGTTGCTTCTGCGGCTCGCATACAAGTTATGCGATTGCAGATGCAATTGCATTTCTGACTCTGAACTTCGCCCAGGATTCTGCCTTGGTCTGCGATCTCCGTGTGCAATTATGCAGCTCGCATACCAGTTATGCGATCGTATTTTCGATCACATTCTTGACGGGAAAATTTACACAGAAGTATGTCTTGCTCTGCGATCTTGATGTGAAGTCTGCGGCTCGCATGTGATGTTTGCGATCGCATATTCACCTCTGCGATGCTTTTATGCTCTTTCCTTGTCATTATGTAGCTTTTTGAACTCTTTTCCATACTCTTAGGTCCTTACACTTCTTATACTACAAAAACACTAAAAGTACATAAGTACCGAAGGAAATTGCATGTAAAACAAGTTAAAATCTAAGCAAGTAGTATCAAAAAGTGCCGAAATTTTCCGGCACATCATAGAACCCCAACTCTTCCAAGATAGGAGTCTCCAAATCTTAAAAGATCTCTTGTGATCAACGTTAGAAGACTTTAAGTGGTATAAAGACTCATTTATTACCAAAGTCATGATTCGTTCTGACTGTAACATGACTTCTGGAAGGAACATTTCATTAGTGGTCTTCCTCCTCTCTTCGCGGAAAATGTTCGAATGAAATTGAAGATAGATGTGATGGTAAAATTTCTTATCATCAAATGACTTATGATGATATTATCAATCTCATCAATGTTGCAGGGCTAGAACTTTGCACCGATATTAAGCTTAAAGAACAACTTAAGAAAGATAGGTCTACCTCTAAAAGAGAACTAGGTAGTTTCTGCCAAGATTTTGGCTTCTCTAAAATTACAGCCCCTTGCTCTGTGTCTCGCAAAAGAAATAAGAAATCCAGCTCTTCCAAAAAGATCCATCATAATAAAATTTAGGAGAAATTCTAATAAACCCCCTAAGAAAAAATCTTATCGTCATAGACCTTCAAAAAGCTCCAGCACAAACCTTTATTTGGGATTGTGGAAAACTAGAGCATAGAGCTAGCAAATTCATGTCCAGCAAAATAAAGAAGAAGATTAATGTTCTTGAAATAAGCAAATAAGCTAAAAAAAAAAAAGCTTTACTCCATTTTAGAAGAATGAACTCTGATCTCTCTTCCACTTCTGAAGACTTTAGCGATGACGAAGATTAGATGAATGCCTCATACTTTACTAGAAAGCAAGATAAGAACTAGATAATCATGAACAATCAACACTTCAATATGGGCATAAACTAATTTCAGTATTATAACATTCTTAACTATAACTTATTCATGCCCTAGACAGTTAGAATTATTTAGCTGCTCATGCTAAATGATTATACTGGCAACATGACTCTGATACAAAACCAATAACTACCAACGACAACTTAGATAGAGTCGTTCAACAGGTAAATTATTCCAACCAACTTCTTCATGTGGTTTCTAAAAGCACTCTTGCCCATATATTAGGTTGATTACCCCTGCTTTTTTCAAGGAAATTAGTAGGGATTAAACCATTTATAATGCAATTATGATCTGCATCACTGCCTAAAAGAGAAATTATTTTTAAAACAAAGTGTTTGTTAATAATAATTTTAACAGGAATATGGTGACTATGAGGTCTAACCGAAGTAACAACAGAAATACCTGGGGTTTCTGATGTAGAGGAACGTCCATCAGAAGGATAAGATTCGAGGAGGTGATTGTTATTGGAAAGGTTATCATCTTTAGAGGGAAAATTAAAATCTTCAGTTTTTTCAGTATAGATTTTTTTAAAAACCTGTTCTGTGAGAACATCGACTTCAATTTTATTGAGTCTGGACTTAATCTCTTTTACCTCGTTTTTGAGAGTAGAGATTTCATGATTAAGATAAATGATAGAAGGCTCAGGGGCCTTTTTGAATCATGCAATAATTTTCTTCATGGAAAAAGGTTCAATAAACTTAGATTTAGGTTTCTCATCTTGGTGATGAATAATGAGTTTTTTGACCACTAGGAGGTATTAGTTCCTTGATTCTTCTTCATTGATGTGTTGGATTACATCAAAAAGGGCTTCTTTAGAATCATTGGTTTAGACCCTAATTTTAGGAGAGGCGATATCACAGCTGCAAAAGGCTCCGGTGCATTGGCACTCTTGCCCTAGTTGACTAGAGTCAGACTCAAAAGCGACATCGATATCTTCATCATCGCTAAAGTCTTCAGAAGTGGAAGAGTGATAAAAACTTCCTTCTTCTAAAATGGAATAAAGCTTTTCTTTAGCTTCTTTGCTGATTTCAAGAAGATTAATCTTCTTCTTCTTTTTGCTGGACTTGCATTCGCTAGCTCTATGCCCTGGTTTTCCACAATCCCAACGGAGGTTTGTGCTAGAGCTTTTTGAAGGTTTATGACGGTAAGATTTTCTTTTAGGAGGTTCATCAGAATTTCTTCTATATTTGCTGCTGCGATGGATCTTTCTGGAAGAGCTGGATTTCTTAATCTTTTGCGAGGGATAGAAGAAGGGGCTATAACTTTAGAAAAGCTGAAATCTTGACAGAAACTACGTAATTCTCGTTTAGAGGTAGACATGTCTTTCTTAAGCTGCTCATTCAGCTTACTATCAGTGCAAAGTTCTAGTCCTACAATATTGATGATTTTGTTGTAACGACCCAATCCGTTGTTTTGATTAATAGAACCCGTTCCCCTATTTGATGCTTCTTATAATTGTAATTGATGTTCACTACATGCGGGTATGGATAGTTTGGATTTCATAGGGTTCGAGAATGGTTTGGAACACAGTTTCATTTTGGTATCCTTAAGTTGGAATAGGTTTGACTTTTGTGTAAATAGTATGAGAATGGTAACTTAATGGTTCCTGTAGGTTCATATGGTTATTGTTAAGGTAGGCATATGTTCAAATTTAGAATTGGAGGTTCCTATAAGATTTTCACTCTATTGGCAAAACGTTGGTAATTTGAAGAATTGGACAGTTCTTAAGTTTGACCAATAGTTGACTTTGATAATATCGGACTCTGGTTGTTGGAATTTGTATGTTTTGTTAAATGAAACTTGTGTGCGATGTTTGGTTGTGATCTGATGTTTTAGGCATTAATCGAATGCTTGGTTGGAAGTTTAGAAGTTCTACAGCTTAAGAGAAGTTCAACTCGTGGTTTGATCTTTTAATTGTAGATATGATGATCTCATATTCGTTTGGAAGCTTTAGGTAGGTCCAGAGTAGTATTTATGGAATTTTGGTATGGTTAGACGGGGTCCTGGTGCCTCGGGTGAGTTTCGGACAACACAGAGCATGTTTGGAGTTGTAGATTTTGCTGGTGTCTAGTGTGCTTCACGATCTCGGGCCGGTCTCACGATCGTGAAGGATTATTTCGGAGCTGGGGGGAAATTATTTGTCGTGTTTGAAATAGGGCAGTTGCGTTCGCGATGAATAAGTGAGAGGTAAGCGAAGGCCTTCATATTTGCGAGAAGGTGGTTGCATTCGCGGAGCAGGCTGAGGTGGAAGGCATCGCATTCGCGAGGCTATTGTCGCGTTTGTGTAGGTAGGAAGACAATGCTTCGCAATCACAAGGGTACATTCGGGGTCATGAAGGAGGAATTGTAGTTGAGGCTATTTGTGGTTTGCGAATGCGAGGTTTCGACTGCATTTGCGAAAGGTACCCCTGGGAAGTACATTTAAGTGAGGATTTCGGGATTTTAGCCCATTCTCTCGTATTTTCATCACTGAACTTGAAGAGGGGAAATTTTTCAATGAGATTTCAGGTAAGACTAATGGGTAAGTGATTTCTACTCATTGTGTTTATAATTCAAGAATGTACATGGATTAATAACAGCTAACCATGGAATTTTGAGGTGAATTTTGGAGGTTTTGACGACAACTTGATAGAATGAAAATTGAGGTTTTGAGTTCTGATTCGGACTTGGATTTGAATAGAAAGAGCACATTTGGACTTGTAGGGTTATGGGTAAATGCAATCTACCCCTAGACTCAACTTTTAACCATGTGGGCTCGGGTAAACGTTTGTTGAATTTTTAAAAATTGACAAAATATTAAAGTTTTATTGTTTGAAATGGATTTCTATGACATTGTGTAATTTTGTTAAGTATTATTTGGCTAGATTCGAGATGGTTTGAAGCGAAAGGAAAGATGATTTTGGAGGGTTTATTTGAGTTATTAAGGTAAATATCTAGCATAATATTGTTGAGAGGGCATAAACCTTAGGATATGAACTTGTTTTATTAATTGAAATGTGTGGAAAGTGACGTATATGCGAGGCGACGAGCGTATATATGGGTGCTACATATGATGAGATTAGGCTATAGGATTTTATCATGTCCTGTTGGGATTGTGTGCCTTCTATGATTCATGTTTTAATTAATTTTATGACTAAGTTAGTGTATCCTTCCATGCTACTAACCATGTTTAGGATTACAACATCTTATGTGGTCAAGATGGGCTATTCGTGAAATTAATTTTATGTTTGATTTAGTCGTAGTCCTACAACAAAGCCATGTTGTAGTCCTACATGATACCATAAAAAGGATCGTAAGAAAAATTAGGAAAAGTAAAGAAAAGTTTAGTAAAATTCACACGTTTATTTATCAACAGAGAGCATGGAGATACAAGTGCGGAAGGGAGAAAAGGAATAGGGAGAGAGGTCCGAAAATTCTACGGGGAAATTTCATGATGCCTTCTCTTAACAAAAAAGAGGTCTTATGTAGACTTTAGAGGGGAGTGCCTTTTAATCTTAGGCATACATTTGGATGGCAAAGATTTTGCCGACAGATAAAAGGGGTCTCGATGACCGACAAGATAAAGTAAGCTATAATAACGTTGATAAAGACCACCACTATTAGATTCCTTTTAGGAATAGTAGAATTCCCTTCGGGAAAAGTAATTTCGGTTCTTTGAACCTCTACTTTTGTCCAAGGATCGTTTCCCTATTCAAAATAGGCATCTTGGTAGGCTTGTGCTAATCCTTTTGGGTTGGACATGTCACCGTTGTTACTTTCTTTTGAAGAGGATTCTTCTATGAGTGGTATTATTGCTTTCTCATCTGGATCATCATTTTTCTCCATGTCTTGGATAGCTTTCTTGAGTTTTTCCTTTAATACTGCTTTTGAGGGTGATGTATTAGAGGATGTCGTCTTCGAGATTTTGCTTTGTGTTTTTGATGTTAGACTGGGAGTCCAACCTTTAATTTTTATCTCTTTAGACAAATATTTAATTCGTTCATAATCTATTTTCGAGAAGTTCCATGAGATAATAAAAGAAAGATGCTCAGACTTCCCCAATGTTTTTTGGCAAAGAAAAAGACATATTTTCCATATATTGAAGTATTCCATGAACAGGGTATCTCCACCAAAGCAAGACCCATTCAAATGAACCATGCAATAATGGAAACCATTAAAAATGAGATTTCAAGTCCACTGGTATCATTCGCCCCTCTAAATCATCTTGGAGTTGTTCAGCCTTTTATGTAAACAACAGTGCGGAGAAAGAAAGAGGAGCTCCCAGATTGGTTATCAATTATTAGCCTTTAAATGCTGCTTTAAATTGGATTAGGTACCCGATACCTAATAACATAGATCTTTTGAAAAGAACTTACAAATCTAGTATCTATAGCAAGTTCGATATGTAATTTGGGTTTTGGAAAATTCAATTATCTGAAAAAGACAGATACAAAACTGCCTTCAATGTGCCATTTGGCCAGCATGAATAGACTGTCATGCCATTCGGCCTCAAAAACGCTCCCTCAGAGTTCCAGAACATTATGAACTCAATCTTTAACGACTTCAATTATATGTCTATAGTTTATATAGATGACATTTTTGTCTTCTCTGAGGATATAGATTCTTATTTTAAACACACAAATACTTTCTTTAAGATTGTTAAGACTAATGGTCTAGATGTTAGTGCTAAGAAGATCAAACTCTTCCAAACCACAATGAGATTTCTAGGTCATGACTTAAATCAGGGAACTTACAAACCTATACGTAGAGCCATCAAGTTCTCTTCTAAATTCACCAACGAGATAGTGGAAAAATCCCAGGTTCAAAGATTCTTAGGAAGTCTTAATTATATATCTGACTTTACTCCTCACATTAGGCAAGTCTGTGAGCCCCTGTATAAAAGACTTACAGAAAACCATGTCCCTTAGAGTGATGAACAAACTAAGGCAGTCATCCTATTTAAAGAAATGGCTAAAAACCTTCCATGTTTGGGAATCTCTAATCTTGAAGCATTTATGATCGTAGAAACCGATGCCTCAGTTTTAGGATGCGGAGGAATCCTTAAACAATGTGAAGCCTCTGAGTTTCATGAACAACTTGTTAGAAGTACATTAGGGTACTTGAATCCTGCACAGAAAAACTATAGCACAGTTAAAAAAGATTTTATCTATAGTGCTATGTATCACAAAGTTTCAAGATGATTTGGTTAACAAAGAATTCTTGCTTAGAGTAGATTGTAAATCTGTTAAAGATATTTTGCAAAAAGATGTCAAAAATCTTGTTTTCAGAACAAATCTTTGCTAGATGGAAAGCACTACTATTAAGCTTTGATTTTCAAATTGTTTTCATTAAATAAGAATACAATTCTCTCCCCGATTTGCTAACCGGAGAGTTCTTGTAGGGAAACAATGAGGCCTTTAAGACCTAACTCTCTCCTCATTGGAGCAAAAAAGGAAACCAAGAACATGGCTAGACCATTTTATCTATCCCAATTTGTCCCTCAGAGGCCGAAAATTCAAAACAAATATACGGGCTTGGCAGATTATCCCATGCTGCCAGCGCCCCTTCCAAAACCATCTATGAAGTTGGTTGACACAGCCAAACCATTTGAGCAAGGAAGCACTTCAGCTGCAACAAAGGAATGTTATACAATGAAGGCCCCTGAGACCTTCGCTCAAGCAGTAAATCCAACGGCTTCACGAAAAATTTCGCAAGAAACTAACCGTTCTCTCAAAGAAGAAACATTTGATTTTATTACCTTGCAGGTATTGCCAATAATTTCCCAAGACAAGAACTATGAGGGTCTCAAAATTGAAAACCTTATTAAACCTTGCTACACGGATGGCAATTACGTAGACACTGAAATCCCCTTAAAACAAGGAGATATTATGAGGCTATACTCGTTGATACTGATTGCATTAAAGTGGAACATACCTTGAGTCCAAGCGACCTAAATTTTATTAGTCATTGAAGGATTACTATCAAAAGAATCCTGACACCATTTGAGTGGTCTGCAGATCAGTTACACATCCCCATTACATTATCCATGCCACATAGTCCACGGACCTGCAATTGGCGTGACTACAAGACAGCGGGGTTCAACTTTCTGTATCTCAGATCAGGACATACCTGGTTCGTCAAATATAGTCCAGAGATTATTAAATCTAATATTCCCAGATGGTTCTATGAGTGGTGGAGCTTATTCGGAGGAAATAAGCTCAAAAGGTTCGATAAATTTCAGACCAAAGAAGAAATTACTTCTCTTCTAGAGCACATTAAAATGTGCAAGTATATTTTTAAAAAGAGAATATCTTTTTACAAGGATGCTCCATTTCACTAACAGAAGGCCTACCGGAGATTTGGATCCATTTAAACCAGTTTAACTACCGGATAACAGTAAGACTTCCACATACTCTGGATAGATCAAATGGTCTAAACTAGTTTAAATACCGGTTTCTATACCTTATTATATCATGTTCTTTTAATAGTTTAATAACTTCTAAAGAGTTATTGATAGCGGTAGTAGACTCAGAGGCCTTGATATTGTGCCTCTCGATAAAGCTAAAATTACCTAATTGGTAAATACTTTTCTAAAGTCTTCTAACGTTGGGAAAGAAAGATTGTTTAAGATTTGGAGACTCCCATCTTGGAAAAGTTGGGTTTATCCTATAAAATGTGTCGCTATTTGATAAAGAAGGGTTGCACAAGCATCTTCTCTGCTGACTTGGGTGGTATTATTGGTTCCTTCAGTTTTAATAACTGTTTCGACAGCAGTGGTGTTGTATATGTCTTGCTTGATATCCTCGGTGATATAGTTATCCCACCAGTGTCTAATCGACCTTTCACTACTAATCCTAAAATCCTTAAAAATTTATTGACTCATTCTGATAACGAAATTAAGCAAAATTGGTATACCAATACCTATTCTCTCCAGCAAAGAGAAGCTTCCGGAGATCGTTGGATGACGGGCATAAAAAGGATAAGATGTGAAATCGAGTTCTGACATCAATGCCCCAACATCATGGATGCCTTGACACTTAATGTCAAAACCAAGAATATGAACAACAAAATCAATACCCAGGAGATAGCCTCTAATTTTTTAAGCGGTAATGGACACTCTCATTTCATGGAGCTTGTTGTAAATCTGATGTTATGTAAGAGCATCTATATTTCTGCGAATAGAGGAGGAAGACCACTAATGAAACATTCCTTCGAGAATTCATTGTTACAGTCAGGACTGATTTCCTAACCAGAGAGTTTTTGCAGGGAAATAACGAGGCCTTTAAGACCGGTCACTGATGTCTACCGAGAAATTGGGATAGCAATTGAAGTACACCGGAACATTGAGCGAGGGTCTCGAGGGCCTTCACTGTATAACTGAGTAATCTTCAAAGACTTTCTAGCGATCGGTTCCAAAATCAAAAAAATTATTATAAGCGTCCCTCGTTAGTGACGTCCAATTCGAGGAAAATATCTTTTTTACTACATCTTCTCATGAAGGAAGAAGCATCACGGAATGGAATATAGATGCTCTTACAGAATATCAGATTTACAACAAGCTCCATAAAATGGGAGTATTCATTGACGCTTACAAAATTAGAGGCTCTACATATAGAGAAGCAGTTACGATGATAGTTGCAGGTCTTACGGGCAAGCTAAGACACTGGTGGGATAACTATATCACGGAAGATATCAAGCAAGCCATCTATAATGCCACTGCTGTCGGAACAATTATTAAAACTGAAAGAACTAGTAATACCACAAAAGTCAGCAAAGAAGTTGCTTGTGCAACCCTTCTCTATCAAATAGTGAAGCATTTTATAGGAGAGCCCCAACTCTTCCAAGATAGGAGTCTCCAAATCGTAAACAATCTTTCGTGCCCAATGTTAGAAGACATTAGGTGGTACAAAAACTCCTTTATAACCAAAGTCATGATTCATTCTGACTGTAACAATGACTTTTGGAAGGAACGTTTCGTTAGTTGTCTTCCTCCTCTCTTCGCATAAAAGGTTCGAACAAAAATTCAAGATAGATGTGAATGGTAAAATTCCGTCTCATCAAATGGCTTTTGGCGATATTATCAGTCTCATCAATGTTGTAGGACTTGAAATTTGCACCGACATTAAGCTGAAAGAATAGCTTAAGAAAGACAGGTCTACCTCTAAAAAAGAACTAGGCAGTTTAGGTCAAGATTTCGGCTTCTCTAAAGATACAGTCCCTTCCTCTGTCTCTCGCAAAAGGAATAAGAAATCCAGCTCTTCTAGAAAGATCAATCGCATCAAATCTAGGAGAAATTCTGATAAACGTCATAAGAAAAAATCTTATCGACATAGACCTTCAAAAAGCTCAAGCATAGAAGCTAAAGAAAATCTTTACTCCATTTTAGAAGAAGGAACTTCTGATTGCTCTTCCACTTCTAAAGTCTTTAGCGATGACAAAGATATCGACGTTGCTTATGAGTCTGACTCTAGTCAACCAGGGCAACAGTGCCAATGCATCGGAGCCTTTTGCAGCTGTGATATCGCCTATCTTAAAATCAGGGTCTTCGCCAATGATTCTAAAGAAGCTCTTTTTGAGGTAACCCAACACATCAATGACGAAGAATCTAGGAACAAATACCTCCTAGAGCTCAAAATTGATATTAACAAACACTTTGTTTTAAAAAAATTGCTCTTTTAGACAGTGGTGCATATCATAATTGCTTTATAAATAGTTTGCTACCTAATTACCTAGAAAAAAGTAACACTATGCTTTCCTTCGCTACTGGTGAACTTTTAAAGATTAATTACAAGCTTTACAAAGCACATATTTGTAATAATGGAATCTGTTTCACTAACAATTTTGTTATCACAGAAGATATCAACGAAGATATTATTCTTGGAATTCCCTTCATTACTCAAATAAAACCTTTTACAACTGTTTTGGAAGGAATCTCCACAACAATTTTAGAAAAAGAATTATTTTTCCCTTTTATAAAACTCTTTCTCAAGAAGAAAGTCATTTTATTACAGATAAAACTATTTTCAAAATAAATAGGCTTTCTCAGCATATCACCTTTTCAAAAAAGGAGGTTAAAATTAAAAAAATGGAGAAAATTTTGAAAACTTCATAAATGGTTACTAAAATAGTCAATCTTCAAACTCTATTTGAAAAAGAAATATGCTCAGATTTTCCCAATTCTTTTTGGCAAAGAAAAAGACATATTATTGAATTTTCATATATTGAAGGATTCAATGAACAGGGTATCTCCACCAAAGCATGACCCATTCAAATGAACTATGCAATAACGGAAACCTGTAAAAATGAGATTTCGCCCCTGTAAATTCCCTTGGAGTTGTTCAACCTTTTATGTAAACAACAGTGTAGAGAAAGAAGGAGGAGCTCCAAGGCTGGTTATCAATTATAAGAATTTAAATGCTGCTTTAAAATAGATTACGCACCTGATACCTAATAAAAGAGATCTTTTGAAAAGAACTTACAAAGCTAAGATCAATAGCAAGTTTGATATGAAATACTGATTTTGGCAAATTCAAGTAGCTGAAAAAGACAGATACAAAAGTGCCTTCAATGTGCCATTTGGCCAGAATGAATGGAACATCATGCCATTCAGCCTCAAGAACGCTCCCTCCGAGTTCTAGAACATTATGAACTCAATCTCTAACGACTTCAGTTATATGTCTATAGTTTATATAGATGACGTTTTAGTCTTCTCTGAGGATATAGATTCTTATTTTAAACACATCAACACTTTATTTAAGATTGTTAAGATTAATGGTCTAGTTGTTAGTGCTAAGAAGATCAAACTCTTCCAAACCACTATGAGATTTCTAGGTCATGGCTTACATCAGGGAACTTACAAACCTATATGTAGAGCCATCGAGTTTTCTTCTAAATTCCCCAACGAAATAGTGGAAAAATCCCGGCTTCAAAGATTCTTAGGAAGTCTTAATTATATAGCTGACTTTATTCCTCACACTAGGCAAGTCTGTGAGCCCCTGTATAAAAGACTTAGAAAAAACCCTATTCCTTGGAGTGATGAACAAACTAAGGCAGTCTTTCTAGTTAAAGAATTTGTTAAAAACCTTCCATGTTTGGAAATCTCTAATCCCGAAGCATTTATGATCGTAGAAATCAATGTCTTAGATTTAGAATACGGATGAATCCTTAAACAACGTGCAGCCTCGAAGTTTCGTGAACAACTTGTTGGATTTACTTCAGTGATCCGGAATCCTGCATATAAAAACTACAGCACGGTTAAAAAAGAAATTTTATCTATTGTGCTAATGTATCACGAGGTCTCAAGATGATTTGGTTAACAAAGAATTCTTGCTTAGAGTAGATTGTAAATCTGCTAAAGATATTTTACAAAGCGATGTCAAAAATCTTGTTTCAAAACTAATCTTCGCTAGATGGCAAGCTCTACTATCCAGCTTTTATTTTTAAATTGATTTCATTAAAGGAGAAAATAATTCTCTCCCTGATTTCCTAACTAGAGAGTTCTTACTGGGAAACAATGAGGCCTTTAAGACCTAACTCTCCCCTCACGGGAACCAAAAAGGAAACCTAGAAAATGGTTAGACCATTGGATTTATCCCAATTTGTCCCTCAGAGGCCGGAAATCCAAAACAAATATACGGCCTTGGCAGATTATCCCTTGCTGCCAGCCCCACTGCCAACACCATCTATGAAGTTCGTTCACATAAGCAAACAATTTGAACAAGGAAGCACTTCAGCTACAACAACGGATAGTTATACAATGAAGGCCCCTAAGACCTTAGCTCAAGTAGTAAATCAAACGTCTTCACCAAAAAAGTCGCAAAAAACGAACCCTTCTCTCATAAAAGAAACATTTGATTTTATTACATTGCAGGTATTACCAATAATGGCCCTAGACATGAACTATGAGGGTTTCAAAATTGAAAACCTTATTAAACCTTGCTACTGGGATGGAAATTCTGTGGACATTGAAAATCTCCTTAAAACAAGGAGATATATGAGGCTATACTCGTTGATACTTATTCCATTGAATTGGAACATGCCTTGAGTCCGACATGCCCTAATTATATTAGTTATTCAAGGATTACTATCAAAAGAATCCTGACACCATTTGAGTAGTTTGCAGATCACTTACACACCCCGATTACATTATCCACGCCACATAGGCCACAGACCTACAATTGGCATGACTACAATACAGCACGATTCAACTTTCTATATCTCAGATCAGGACATACCTGGTTCGTCAAATATAGTCCAGAGATTATTAAATCTAATATTCCCAGATGGTTCTATGAGTGGTGGAGCTTATTCGGAGGAAATAAACAAATCCTGCCACAATAATTTCTCAACAGGTTCGATAAATTTTAGACCAAAGAAGAAATTACTTCTATTCCAGAGCACATCAAAACGTGCAAGTATTTTTTTTAAAAAGAGAATATCTTTTATTATCTCATGGAACTTCTCGAAAATGGATTATGAACAATTTAAATAATTGTCCTAAGAGATAAAAATTAAAGGTTGGACTCCCAATTAAACATCAAAAACACAAAGCAAAGTCTCGAAGACAGCATCCTCTAATACATCACCCTCAAAAGCAGTATTAAAGGAAAAACTCAAGATAGGTCTCCAAGACATGGAGAAAAATGAAGATCCAGATGAGAAAGCAATAATGCAACTCATAGAAGAATCCTCTTAAAAAGAAAGTAACAATGGTGACATGTGCAACCCAAAAGGATTAGCACAAGCCTACCAAGATGCCTATTATGATAGGGAAATGATCCTGGACAAAAGTAGAGGTTCAAAGAACCGGAATTACTTTCCCAAAGGGAATTCTACTATTCCTAAAAGAAATATAATAATGGTTGTCTTTATCAACTTTTTAAAGCTTACTTTATCTTGTGGGCCATCTTTTAAAG
The DNA here is from genome assembly GCA_002018475.1 of Nicotiana obtusifolia. Classification (NCBI taxonomy): domain Eukaryota; kingdom Viridiplantae; phylum Streptophyta; class Magnoliopsida; order Solanales; family Solanaceae; genus Nicotiana; species Nicotiana obtusifolia. The sequence goes on from MCJB01027323.1 coordinate 28,239, forward strand.
AGACCCCTTTTATCTGTCGGCAAAACCTTATCCATCAAAATGTAAGCTTACGATTAAAAGGCACTCCCCTCAGAAAACTACATAAGATCTCTCTTTTGTTAAGAGAATGCATCAGAGTTTTGGTTAAAAGTCACTACTACAACATCAAGATTAAAAGGCACTCCTTCAACATTGATGAGACTGATAATATCGCCATAAGTCATTTGATAATAAGGAATTTTACCATCACATCTATTTGAATTTTGTTTCGAACCTTTTCTATGAAGAGAGGAGGAAGAACACTAATGAAACGTTCCTTACAGAAGTCATTGTTTCAGTCAAGACGAATTTGGTTAAAAAGAAGTCTTTATACCACTTAAAGTCTTCTAACGTTGGGCACGAAAGATTGTTTAAGATTTGGAGACTTATTCTTGGAAGAGTTGGGGTTTCCTATAAAATGCTTCGCTAAAATGCTTCGCTATTTGATAGAGAAGGGTTGCACATGCATCTTCTATGTTGAGTTGGGTGATATTACTAGTTCCTTCAGTTTTAATAACTGTGTTGACAGCTTTCTTGAGTTTTTCCTTTAATACTGCTTTTGATGGTGATGTATTCGAGGATGCCATCTTCGAGACATTGCTTTGTGGTTTTTATGTTAGACAGGGAGGCAACCTTTAATTTTTAGCTCTTTAGAAAAATATTTAATTCATTCATAATCCACATTCAAAAAGTTCCATGATATAATAAAATATATTCTCTTTCAAATAAAATACTTGCACATTTTGATGTGCTCCGGAAGAGAAGTAATTTCTTCTTTGGTCTGAAGTTAATCGAACTTGTTGAGAAATTATTGTGGCGGGATTTGTTTATTTCCTCCGAATAAGCTCCACCACTCGTAGAACCATCTGGGAATAGTAGATTTAATAATCTTTGGACTATATTTGATGAATCAGGTATGTCCTAATCTGAGATACAGAAAGTTGAACCGTGCTGTCTTGTAGTCATGCCAATTTTAGGTCTGTGGCCTAAGTGGCATGGATAATGTAATTGGGGTGTTTACGTGATCTGCAAACAACTCAAATATTGGCAGGATTCTTTTGATAGTAATTCTTCAATAACTAATATAATTTGGGTCACTCGGACTCAAGGTATGTTCCACTTCAATGCAATCAGTATCAACGAGTATAGCCTCATAATATCTCCTGGTTTTAAGGGGATTTCAGCGTCTACGTAATTGCCATCCGCGTAGCAAGGTTTAATAAAGTTTTCAATTTTGAAACCCTCATAGTTGTTGTCTTGATTATTGACAATACCTGCAAGGTAATAAAATCAAATGTGTCTTCTTTGAGAGAACAGTTAGTTTCTTGCGACATTTTTGGTGAAGCCCTTGGATTTACTGCTTCAGCGAAGGTCTTAGAGGCCTTCATCGTATAACTTTCATTTATTGCAGCTGAAGTGCTTCCTTGATCAAATGGTTTGGTTGTGTGAACCAACTTCATAGATGGTTTTGGAAGGGGTGCTGGCAGCATGGGACAATCTGCCAAGGCTGTATATTAGTTTTGAATTTTCGGCCTCTGAGGAACAAATTGGGATAGAAATAAAATGGTCTAGTCATTTTCTCGGTTTTTTTTTCTCCCGTGAGGAAAGAGTTAGGTCTTAAAGGCCTAATTGTTTCCCGGCAAGAACTCTCAGGTTAGGAAATTAGGGAGAGAATTGTTTTCTCCTTTAATGAAATCAATTTGAAAATATAAGCTGGATAGTAGAGCTTGCCATCTAGCGAAGACTTGTTTTGAAACAAGATTTTTGACCACAGTTTGTAAAATATCTTTAGCAGATGTGCAATCTACTATAAGCAAGAATTCATTGTTAACCAAATAATCTTGAAACTTTGTGATACATAGCACTATAGGTAAAATTTATTTTTTAACCATGCTGTAGTTCTTTTGATCATGATTCTAGATCCCTGAAGTAAATCTAACAAGTTGTTCATGAAACTCAGAGGCTTCACGTTGTTTAAGGATTCCTCCGTATCCTAAATTTGAGGCATCGGTTTCTACGATCATAAATGCTTCGGGATTAGAGATTCCCAAATATGGAAGGTTTTTAACTATTTCTTTAACTAGGATGACTGCCTTAGTTTGTTCATCACTCCAAGGGACAAGATTTTTCAACTATTTTGTTAGGGAATTTAGAAGAGAACTCGATGGCTCTACATATAGTTTGTAAGTTTCCTGATGTAAGTTATGACCTAGAAATTTCATAATGGTTTGGAAGAGTTTGATGTTCTTAACACTAACAACTAGACCATTAATCATAACAATCTTAAATAAAGTGTTGAGGTGTTTAAAATGAGAATCTATATCCTCAGAGAAGACTAAAAACGTCATCTATATAAACTATAGACATATAACTGATGCCGCTAAAAATTAAGTTGATAATGTTCTGGAACTCGGACAGAGCATTCTTGAGGCCAAATGGCATGACGTTTCATTCATACGGGCCAAATGGCGCGTTGAAGGCAGTTTTTTATCTGTCTTTTTCGGCTACTTGAGTTTTCCAAAATCCAGATTTCATATCGAACTTGCTATAGATATTAGCTTTGTAAGTTCTTTTCAAAAGATCTCTTTTATTAGGTATCGTGTACCTAATCCATTTTAAAACAACATTTAAAGGCTCATAATTTATAACCGTTCTGGCAGTGCCTCTTTCTTTCGCAACACTGTTGTTTACGTAGAAGGCTAAACAACTCCAAGGGGATTTAGAGGGGGGAATGATACAATTTTTTAAGAGATTTAAGATCTCATTTTTTTGCAGGTTTTCATTATTATATGGTTCATTTGAATGAGTCTTACTTTTATGTTTATACCCTGTTCAATGAATCCTTATATATATAGAAGTTCAGTAATGTCTCTTTTTCTTTGCCAAAAAGCATTTGGGAAGTCTGAGCATTTTTCTTTTTCAAATGAGTTTGAAGATTGACTATTTTAGTAACCATTTCTGGGGTTTTCAAAATTTGCTCTTTTTCTTTTTTTAAATTTTAACCTCCTTTCTTAAAAAGGTGATATGTTGAGAAAGCCTATTTATTTTGAAAATAGTTCTATTAGTAATAAAATTACTTTCTTCTTGAGAAAGAGTTTTTATAAAAGGGAAAAATAATTCTTTTCCTAAAATTGCTGGGGTGGTGTCTTCCAAACCTGTTGTAAAAGGTTTTATTAGATTAATTAAGGAAATTCCAAGAATAATATCTTTATTGATATCTTCTGTGATAACGAAATCGTTAGTAAAACTGATTCCACTGTTACAAATACGTGCTTTATAAAGCTTGTAAGTAATCATTAAAAGTTCACCGGTAGCGGAGTAAAGCTTAGTGGTGCTTTTTTCTAGGAAATTAGTAGGGATTAAACCATTTATAATGCAATTATGATCTGCACCACTGTCTAAAAGATCAATTTTGTTTAAAATAAAATATTTGTTAATAACAATTTTAACAGGAATAAGGTGAATATGAGGTCTAACCGAAGTAACAACAGAATACCTGGGGTTTCTGATGTAGAGGCACGTCCATAAGAATGATAAGATTTACCAAAAAAATAAAAAATAAAAAGAAGTCTTGAGGAGGTGATCGTTGTTAGGAAGGTTATCATCTTTTGAGGGAAGATTAAAAACTTCAGTTGTTTTATTATCAATTTTTTTGAAAATCTATTGTGTGAGAGCGTCGACTTCAATTTTATTGAGACTGGATTTAATCTCTTTTATCTCATTTTTGAGAGTAGAGTTTTCATGATTAAGATCACTGATAGAAGGCTCAAGGGCCATTTCGAATCTTGCCATGATTTGCTTCATGGAAAAAGGTTCGATAACCTTAGATTTAGGTTTCTCCTCTTGGTGATGAAGAATGAGATTTTGAGCTATAGGAGGTATTTGATCCTAGATGCTTTGTCATTGATGTGTTGGATTACCTCAAAAAGAGCTTCTTTAGAATCATTGGCTAAGACCCTGATTTGAGGAGAGGCGATAACAACTACAAAAGGCTCCGGTGCATTGGCACTCTTGCCCTGGTTGACTAGAGTCAGACTCATAAGCGACGTTGATATCTTCGTCATCGCTAAAGTCTTCCGAAGTGGAAGAATGATCAGAAGTTCCTTCTTCTAAAATGGAGTAAGGCTTTTCTTTAGCTTCTTTGCTGATTTCAAAAAGATTAATGATCTTCTTCTTTTTGCTGGACTTGCGTTTGCTAGCTCTATGCCGTGGTTTTCCACAATCCCAACAGAGGTTTGTGCTGGAGCTTTTTCAAGGTCTGTGACGATAAGATTTTTTCTTAGGCGGTTTATCAAAATTTCTCCTAGATTTGCTGTGATTGATCTTTCTGAAAGAGCTAGAATTCTATTTCTTTTGCGAGAGACAGAGGAAGGGGCTGTAACTTTAAAGAAGCCGAAATCTTAGCAGAAACTGCCTAATTCTCTGTTAGAGGTAGACCTGTCTTTCTTAAGCTGTTCTTTAAGCTTAATATCGGTGTAAAGTTTTGGTCCTACAATATTGATGAGACTGATAATATCGCCATAAGTCATTTTGATGATAAGGAATTTTACCATCACATCGATCTTGAATTTTGGTTCGAACCTTTTCTACGAAGAGAGGAGGAAGATCAGTAATAAAATGTTCCTTCCAGAAGTCATTGTTACAGTCAGGACAAATCAAGACGTTGGTTGTAAAGGAGTCTTCATACCACTTAAAGTCTTCTAACGTTGGGCACGAAAGATTGTTTAGGATTTGGAGACTCCTATCTTGGAAGAATTGGGTTCTTCATAAAATCGCTATTTGATAAAGAAGGGTTGCACAAGCATCTTCTTTGCTGACTTGGGCGATATTACTAATTCCTTCAATTTTAATAACTGTTTTGACAACAGTGGCATTGTAGATGGCTTGCTTGATATCTTTGGTGATATAGTTATCCCACCAGTATCTTAGCATGTCGGTAAAACTTGCAACTATCATCGCATCTGCTTCTCTATCTGTAGACCCTCTAATTTTTTAAGCGGTAATGGATACTCCCACTTCATGGAGCTTGTTTTAAATATGATGTTCTGCATGAGCATTTATATTCCATTCCGTGATGCTTCTTCCTTCATGAGAAGAGGTAGACAAGAAGATATTTGCCTTAAATTGGACATCAGGAAAGAGCAACGTTTATAATAATTTTTTTCGATGTGTTACCGATCGTTGGAAGGTCTTTGAAGATTACTGGTATCATCTTTGATAGTTTTGTCTTTTGAGGGACCTTTTAAAATGACACCAAATTCGGAATGTTTTTCATTGATTTTGTCAAGAATGTTACCAGATATATCAAAGCTTTCACTAAGGTTAGGGAATTTATCTCTAGAGAATCCGGTTATCTTGATGATTTGGTTAGGTTCAACGAACATACTAGTACTAGTTTTGGAGACAATAGGTTGGGCTTTGAACAAAGTTTTGTCTCTAGTTTCGTCTATCTGCTTAGAAACCACATGAAGAAGTTGGTTGAAATAAGTTACCTGTTGAATGACTCTATCTAAGTCGTCGTTGGTAGTTATTGCTAGGGGTTTTTCACTCTTTCTTTTGAGAGGTGCACCACTGATAACCTCGTTTCCTACGGGGATATTGATTCCTTCAAAGGGAGGAGTGGAGGATTCTATTACCTCCTTGTTGATGGTATACCATTTTTTTATGAGGACTTTGAGAGAATCCTTCCATTATCGAGTTTGCCGAAGATCTCGAACCATTTAAAGGATTCTATTTCACATCTTATTCTTTTCATGTCCGTCATCCAACAATCTCAAAAAGCTTCTCTTTGCTGGAGCGAATAAGTATTGGTATACCAATTTCGCTTGATTTGGTTATCAGGATGAGTCCCTAAATTTTTACGGATCTTAGGATCAGGAGTGAAAGGTTCTTTAGACCTGATCAAAAAAAGAGAATCATTTTCAGAAGGAGGCTCCATTTCACTACCTGTTGGACTACCGGAGAAGGAGTTGGTTTGGTAGTAAACCTTGAGGATTTCTCCAAAGAAGTCTACTCCCTTGATTTTATATTTCTTCATTAGAAGGTGAAGGAAAGTCTTCTGCTTCGATTTCTTCTTCCTCTTGAGGTTTTGAAGTAGAAGCTTTCGTGGAAGCCGTTCTTCTGACCGAAGAAGTTCTTCCCAAAGAATTTTCAAGAAATTTGAGATCTATAGATACGTAAGGGAACTGAATTACCCTTTCTATTTGTGATATTTCTAAATGAGAGCGGAGTGGTTGAGTTATAGCATCAACGTGCCATTCGTTACTGGAGAGTATATCGTTCCAGTTGAGGAGTCTAGGCATGAAGATGGTGCTATGCTCGTGATTAGCTTCCATGAGCATGGTCAAGCCTTTAGCACTTTCTATCTTAGCCTTAGGGGCTAAGGTAGTAGTCATAAGCCTGTAACATATAACGGCTATCTCCTGGGTATTGATTTTGCTGTTCATATTCTTGGTTTTGACATTAAATGTCAAGGCATCCATGACGTTGGGGCAATTGATGTCTACCAAGAAATTGGGGTAGCAATTGAAGTATACCGGGCCATCGGCGAGGTTACTTTGGAGGACGCCTAAAAGTGAATCGTCCAATTTTAAAAGACGATCATCTCTAAGGAGGACACATATAGGGATGTCTAGACGTCTTCTGAACAAAGGTTTGATAGCTACTTGAACTAAACTAATATGTAGGTAGTTAAACTGGTTTCTATACCTATTTATATCCTCTTCTTTTAACAATTTAATAACTTATTAAGAGTTATTGATAGCGGTAGTAGACTCACATATCTTGATATTGTGCCTCTTGATGAAGCTAAAATTACCTAATTGGTAAATACTTTTTAAAGATTCTTCTGGAATACTCAAGTTTTGAAGATCATTTTCAAGTTTAGCAATCTTTGTTGCTTGAGAAGATAGATTTATACTTATTTGAAATATTTATTCGAATTCTTTTTTGGAAAAGTATATCGTCCGGGTCAACAGAAATATGTATATGCAGATATCTAAGCATGACTAGTTTACGATTGTCTATGGTCTTAAGTGATTCCTAGAAGTTCTCTTGGCCTTACATCTTTCTCTCTTTAGAATTATTTTGGCGACGGGACCACCATAAGGTCTAACTGCCTACCTCTTGGCATAACGACCTATCCATCGGGCTGACCAACGTCAGAACTGGATATTGGTTACCTCACATACATAGAGAGAGATGAATGCCTCATACTTTACTAGAAAGCAAGATAAGAACTAGATAAACGTGAACAATCAACATTTAGATATGGGCATAAACTAATTTCAGTATTATAACATTATTAACTATAACTTATTTATGCCCTAGACAGTAAGAATTATTCAGCTGCTCCTGCTAAATGATTTTACTGCCAACATAGCTCTGATACCATTAAAAGGCTAAATCAAATTAAGGCTAAGGACTTTGAGGGAATCCTTTTGATTATCGAGCTGGCCGGAGATCTCGAACCATTTAAAGAACTCGATTTCACATCTTATTCTTTTTATGTTCGTCATCCAACAATCTTGGAATGCTTCTCTTTGCTGAAGATAATAGGTATTGGTATACCCATTTAGCTTGATTTTGTTATCAGGATGACTCCACAAATTGGGCCTTTATTGGCAATACCTGCAAGGTAATAAAAACAAATGTTTCTTATTTGAGAGAAGGGTTAGTTTCTTGCGACTTTTTTGGTGAAGCCGTTGGATTTATTGCTTGAGCGAAGGTCTCAGGGGCCTTCAATGTATAACTTTCCTTTGTTGTAGCTGAAGTGCTTCCTTGCTCAAATGGTTTTGTTGTGTGGACCAACTTTATAGATGGTTTTGGAAGGGGGCTGGCAGCATGGGATAATCTGCGAAGGCCGTATATTTGTTTTATATTTCCGGCTAGGGACAAATTTGGATAGATCAAATGGTCTAGCCATTTTCTTGGTTTCCTTTTTTGCTCTCATGAGGGGAGAGTTAGGTCTTAAAGGCCTCATTGTTTCCACGCAAGAACTCTCTGGTTAGGAAATCAGGGAGAGAATTATTTTCTCCTTTAATGAAATCAATTTTAAAATATAAGCTGGATAGTATAGCTTGTCATCTAGCGAAGATTTGTTTCGAAACAACATTATTGACCACAGTTTGTAAAATATCATTAGCAGATTTACAATCTACTCTAAGCAAGAATTCTTTGTTAACCAAATCATCTTGAAACTTTGTGATACATAGCACTATAGATAAAATTTCTTTTTTAACCATGCTGTAGTTTTTCTATGCAGATTTCCAAATCTCTGAAGTAAATCTAACAAGTCATTCATGAAACTCAGAGGCTTCACGTTGTTTGAGGATTCCTCCATATCCTAAATCTAAGGCATCGGTTTCTACAATCAAAAATGCTTCGGGATTAGAGATTCCCAAACATGGAAGATTCTTAACCATTTCTTTGACTAGGATGAATGCCTTAGTTTGTTTATCACTCCAAGGGACAGGATTTTTCCACTATTTCGTTAGGGAATTTAGAAGAGAACTCGATGGCTCCACATATAGATTTGTAAGTTCCTTGATGTAAGTCATGACCTATAAATCTTATAGTGGTTTGGAAGAGTTTGATCTTCTTAGCACTAACAACTAGACCATTAATCTTAACAATCTTAAAGAAAGTGTTGAGGTGTTTAAAATGAGAATCTATATTCTCAGAGAAGACTAAAACATCATCTATATAATTTATAGACATATGACTAAAGTCATTAAAGATTGAGTTCATAATGTTCTGGAACTTGGAGGGAGTGTTCTTGAGGATGAATGGTATGACGTTTCTTTATATTTGCCAAATGGCACATTGAAGGCAGTTTTGCATCTGTCCTTTCGGCTACTTGAATTTGCCAAAACCCATATTTCATATCGAACTTGCTATAGATATCCGCTTAGTAAGCTCTTTTCAAAAGAACTCTTCTATTAGGTATTGGGTACCTTATCCATTTTAAAGCAGCATTTAAGGAATTATAAATTCTAACTAGTATGGGAGCACCTCTTTCTTTCTCTATACTGTTGTTTGCAGAAAAGGCTGAACAACTCCAAGGGGATTTAGAGGGGCGAATGATACAATTTTTTAAGAGACTTGAAATCTAATTTTACAGGTTTCCATTATTGCATGGTTCATTTGAATGGATCTTTCTTTGGTGGAGATACCCTGTTTATTGAATCATTCAATATATGGAAGTTCAATAATATGTCTTTCTCTTTGCCAAAAAGCATTAGGGAAGTCTGAGCATATTTATTTTTCAAATTGAGTTTGAAGATTGATTATTTTAGTAACTATATATGGGGTTTTCAAAATTTGCTCAATTTTTTTTTATTTTAACCTCCTTTTTAAAAAAGGTGATATGGTGAGAAAGCCTATTTATTTTTATAATAGTTTTATCAGTAATAAATTACTTTCTTCTTGAGAAAGAGTTTTTATAAAATAGAAAAATAATTCTTTTCCTAAATTTATTGTGAGATTCCTTCCAAACTTGTTGTAAAAGGTTTTATTTGGGTAATAATCATGATTTGGATGTGGCAACGAATGTGCATGTGCTTAAGATTTGGAGGTATTACATATATGATGTGACAAGTGAGGTTTACACTGATCATCGGAGTCTTCAACACTTGTTTAAGCAAAAGGATTTGAATTTAAGGCAACTGAGGTGGCTTGAGTTGCATATGGACTATGATATCACTATCTTGTATCATCCGGCTAAGGCAAATGTGGTAGCGGATGCCTTGAGTAAGAAGTCGGCGCATGGGGAGTTTAGCATTTATTTCAGATGAGGAGTGGCCTTTGGCTATGGATGTTCAGCATTTGGCCAATAGATTTGTGAGATTGCGCATTTCTGAGCGTACTAGAGTTGTTGCTCGTATTGTTGCACAATTGTCCTTGTTTGAGCGTATCAAGGATTTCCAGTATGATCATCCACACTTCTTGGTAGTTAAGGACACAGCGCAGCAAAATGTTGCTAATAAGGTGGTTATTAGGGATGATGGTGTTATGTGAATTCATGGTCGGATCTGTGTTCCAAATGTTGATGGCTTTAGAGAGTTGATTGTGAAGGAGGCCGTTCGCGATATTCTATTTACCCAAGTGCTACATGGATGTATCATTGTTTGAAGCATCATTATTAGTGGCGAAGGGTATAAAAGGACATTGTTGGGCATGTTTCGTGGTGTCTGAATTGTCAAGAGGTCAAGTATGAGCATAAAAAAACCTGGTGCCCTACTTTAGAAGACAGATATACTAGAGTGGAAGTGGGAATGCATTACTATGCACTTGTATGGTGTACTTATTTCTATCATTTTAGACGCTGACACTCAGTTCAGATTGAACTTTTGGAGGGATGTTCAACCTGAGTTGGGCACACGAGTGTAGCTCAGCACTACATTTCACCCATGGACAGATGGATAGTCCAAGCAGACCATTCAGATTCTTAAGGATATGTTGAGAGCATGCATTGTTGATTTTGTAGGCCATTGGGATCTGTCATACTTTTGGCATAGTTTGATTACAACAATAACAACCAGTCCTGTAGTCAGATGGTTCTGTATGAGGCCTTATATGGTAGTAGATTTCACTCTCCGGTTGGTTGGTTTGAGCCTGGTGAAGCTCGGTTGTTGGGCACATACTTGGTATGTGAATCTTTGGAGAAGGTGATGTTGATTTAGGTGAGGCTTCATACAACTCAGTCCAGGTAGAAGAGTTATGCAGACAGGAAGGTCGATGATGTGGCATTTATGGAAGGCAAGAACGTTCTTCTAAGAGTTTATCCTATGAAGGGCGTAATGAGGTTTGGAAAAAAGTCAAGTTGAGTTCGAGGTTTATTGGTCCATTAGAGGTGTTCGAGAGAGTTGGCGAGGTTTCTTACAAACTCTCTTTGGCTCTTTGTCTTTTGGGAGTTCATCTGGTATTTCATGTTTCTATGCTCCGGAAGTACCATGGAGGTAAGTATCATGTTTTGGACTGCAGCACAATGCAGTTAGATGAGAATTTATCTTATGAAGAAGAGACGGTGGCCATTTAGGATAGGCAAGTTTGAAAGCTCAAGTCTAAGGAGATCGCATTGGATTCTTTTCGAGAGGCCAACAGAGCAAGAAGACTACTTTGGATACCAAATGAAATATATATCACAACTATCCACATATTTTTAGGTACATATCTAAACGCCTTCGAGAAAGAACGTTTGTTAAAGAGGTGGAGAATGTAACAAACCGACAGGTTGTTTTGAGCATTAGTAAAATGTTTCCCTATTTGATGCTTACCATAGGTGTATTTAATGTTTCGTGACTTGCGTGGATGGGTGGTTAGGATATCATGGGGTTCAGGAGTGACTGGGAACACATAGTTTCATTTTAGAAGCCTTAAGTTGAACGAGTTAACCAAGGTTTGACTTTTGTGAAAATGATCCCGGAAAGGTGATTCGATTGTTCCAACAGGTTCGTCTAGTAATTTTTGACTTAGTCGTATGTTTAGATAGGATGCGGTGGTTCCTAGAAGATTAAGACTCTATTACCTAAGGCAATTTCAAGAATAGAAGAATTCTTAAGTTTGACAGATAGATGACTTTGATGATATCATACTCCGATCATTGTTTTAGAACTTGGAATAGGTTCGTTTTGATGAATGAAACTTGGGTGCAAAGATTGTTTGTTATCCGAAGTTCTTAGGCATGAATCACATGCTTGGTTGGAAGTTTAGAGGTTCTTGAATTTACGAGAAGTTCAACTTGTGGTTTGATCTTTGATTCGTAGATGTGATGATCTCGATTGCATTTGGAAGTTTTGGATAGGTCCGAGAATGTTATGGACTTTTTGGTATGATTGGGCGGGGTCCCGGTGGTTGGGGTGAGTTCAGACCACCTAAAGCATGTTTAGAGTTGCAGATGTTGTTGGTGCCTGGTGTGCTTCGCGATCGCAGAGCATGTCTCATGATCATGGAGGGTTATGTTGGAGCTAGGTGAAATTCATCATTGCATTGGAGATGGTAAGTCGCATTTGCGATGAAGGACTTGAGCTAAGAGAAGGCCTTCATGATCGCGACAAAGTGGTTGCGTTCATGGAGCATGCTGGGCACGAAGGTATCGCGTTCACGTGGGTGTTTTCACGTTCTCGTAGGTAGGGCAGGCAAAGCTTCGCAATTGCGAGGTTGAAACTATGATCGTGAAGGAAGAATTCTAGGCGAGGCTAGTTAGTGCTTCGCGACTGCAAGGCTTAGGCCGCGTTCGTAAAGGGTACTCATGGGTAGTACACTTAAGTGTGTATTTCGGGATTTTAGTGCATTCTTTCATATTTTGAACCATGGACTTTTAGAGGGGTGATTGTTCGGGGAGATTTCATACAATGCTAAAGAGTACATGGTTTCTACTTATTTTTGGTTATATTTTAAGAATCCACATGGATTATTAACACCTAAAGGATGTATTTTGAAGGTGGAATTCAATGTTCTTTAGTACAACTTAAGAGTAAAAATTTACTAAGTTTTGAAGTATGATTTGGACTTGGATATGAAAAATAAACACATATTTTGACTCGTGGGGTTATGGGTAAACAAGATCTACTCCTAGTTTCGTGATTTGAGCATGTGCGTCCGGGTCGACTTATGTTGACTTTTTTGAAATTTATTAAATATTGAAGCTTTTTTGTAAGGAACTAATTCTCATGATGTTGTTTAACATTATTAAGTACTATTTAGCTATAATCAAGCTGTTGGAGGTGATTGCTAAAGGAAAGGTGATTTCGAATGGTTGATTTTACTTGTTAAGGTAAGTATACTGCTTAATCTTGTTGTGAGGGAATAACCCTTAGGATATGACCTTGTTTGCTTAATTGAAATGTGTGGGAAGCAACACATATGGGAGGTGACAAGCATATATATGGGTACTATGTATGATTCATGACCGAATTAGACTTTATGATTTTATTGGAATTTTGTGCCTTCTATAATTTATGTTTTAGTAAATTGTACGACAACATGAGCGTATCCTTTCATGCTTGTAACCATGTTTAGGATTACTACCTTTTAATTGGCCATGATGAGCTATTCATGAAATTGTTATTATACTAGATTTACCCATAGTCATGCTTCACATGTCATGAACATATTTGCACCTTTAATTTTATGTCCTTGTGCACCTAATTCATTATTTGCAAGGATATGACTCTTTTATGATTAAATGTTATGCATATTGTTGTGATTATGGCACACATGGACATATTGAGCGCATTTATTTAGAAATGGCACGAGTTTCTACCGTGCGATCATTATGGTATTGATATTGTTATTGCACGAGGTCTTTGTTGTGAAACGATGATGATATTGTTATTGTTATGACACAGTTTCTATACCGTGTAGGATGTGGATATGGATTCATCCCCCTGGGGTCGCCCTCTCATGTTTCTCTCTTGATGGCATATACGCGGATAGTTATAATTTAACAAATGTTTGGTTGATTCCAATATATACGATGATGGTGAGTTTTTATCATTAAGGTGGAAACTTCAACCATTCAAGTGAATCCCTTATGCCTTGTTATGCGTTCTATATGTTCTCTATGTTGAATTCTAACATACTAATCGATTCCTCTATTATATGCTTTTGACTTATTAGTCTTGATTAAACTATCCATGTTGAGTTCATATCCCTTGGTACAAACTTTGGTGATACTTTATCTCTTGTTATAGTCTTGTTGTGAATAATTATGGACTGTACATGTTTATTTGATTAGTGAGTATCACGTGACTTGAGTCGCGTCACAACTTCACGGGGGTTGATTTTGATACTTAGAGAGCACATGTTGTCCCGTACTCATACTACACTTCTGCACAGTTTTGTGCAAATCTAGGCATTGCCAGTAGCAGACTTCAGGAGTGACTTGCAGCTATCAGAGGACACTCGAGGTAGTGCTGCATGATTGCTCGTAGACCCTTGTAGTCCCCTTCCCCTATCTTTCATACTATTATTTATATATTAAGACAATATTGTATTATTTGGATTTTTCATTGTATTTTTTTTAAAACTCATGACTCTCTACTACTAGATTTTGGGGGATTTGATGTTGTAGCATCTTATGCCTTCTATTGTTTAGAAGACGTATTTCGCTATTTATGCTATTTACGTGCCATCATGATCGTTGGTGGTTTTTTGAATAGTGACACTAGTATTTGATTAATCTTGGACTATCTCCTAAAAATGGGCCTAATATGTTTTTGTTAACCTTTAAACTAAATTTGATTGGAAGATTATTAATAACTGGCCAAATCCTTGCATTCGAATTGCAATATTCCTAGAGAAATTCCAAATTGATTAAATTAATTCCTTAATAAACTTAAAGTTCAATAATTTGTCTGTATTGGGTCAAATATGATCGATATCCGTATTGGGTCAAACATAATCGACTGCTCGAGAAGGGTCGAGCCCAGATACGATACGAGACCGGATTGCCTCGATCCGAGGTCAGCAAGTCGAGCACGAAATTGGAGCAACCGAAACGGGGTGACCGATGTTGACTGACCAAAAGCACATCTCGTAACAGAAGGTCGGTTTCAACCGGATATTTCATGGATTCCTGATATCTGGCCAGGAGTAAATATCTCAACCGTTATAGACGTAAAGCCACCATTTTAGTTTATTCCGTCCCGTAATTAAAGGGATTTACCCTGTAATTAGACTTTTACCATATTTAGGACTCTTTTATCTACTTATAAGAAGGGCATTTGACCTCCATGGTAAGACACGATACTTACAAGAGAAAATACTAGAAATTGTTACTGCTCATTGCTATAGTTCATTAAATTCAGCCTACCTTTTATATTCTGTCACCGGCTACTCAATCACTGTGGTTTGATTATTACTTTTTATCCATTATATTTCTAAGTTATTTGCTTTATATTTTACATTGTATCAAATTGATTCGCGTATCCTTAGCACTACGAACAAATTCAATTGTTACTCGATTTTAAGGGTAAACAATTTGGCGCCCACCGTGGGGCCAAGGATATTAGCGAATTTTTGATACAATTCTTTTTTCACGCACTACTTTACGCTTGCTCTTTGCAGAATCTTCTGTTTTTCAGGTTATAGCCTAATCATGTCTCACTCACTTCCCGCCAACAATGAATTCAACCACCAAAGCGAAAACAATGCTATGCCCAGAAACGAGGTCCCAATCGACGCCAACTCCCAAATGGCAGTCGATACTGATCAAGGCCCCAGCCCATCGCACAGCGTTCGGGAGGAGAACCACTCGGGTATGCAGCAAAGTGGGGAAGATGATATTAGCCTCAAAGTAATATTTGATATGCTGCTAGCCCAGCAAGCAGTGATAACCCAATTACAAAGCCGTATTCAGAACTCGGGCGGAGCCGAAGCCGTTCCTCCTCAAGTGGTAGCCGAATAAAACGAGCGGGTCACACCACAACCAGAAGAAAACACCTCAGGAATCAAATCCGAGATATTCAAGATGCTCGAGGAGTTGGCTAAGAGGGTCGAGACAGGAGAAAAAAGGATCAAAGCTAACGACAAGAAAGTCGAGACATATAATTATAGGGTAGACCAAATACCGGGAGCACCTCCTGTGTTGAAAGGTTTGGACGCAAAAAAATTGTGCAAAAGCCTTTCCCGTCCAGTGCCGCTCCGAAGTCGATTCCGAAGAAGTTCCGCATGCCCGAAATTCCTAAATATAACGGAACTTCAGATCCAAATGAGCACGTAACAGCTTACAACTATGCTATAAGGGGGAACGACCTCGAGGACGACAAAATTGAGTCTGTCCTCCTGAAGAAATTTGGAGAAACACTTTCTAAAGGGGAAATGACGTGGTATCACAATTTACCACCAAATTCCATCGACTCCTTCGCCATGCTCGCTGATACCTTCGTCAAGGCCCATGCAGGCGCTATCAAGGTCGAGACGAGGAAATCGGACTTGTTCAAAGTCAGACAACGAGACAGCGAAACATTTAGAGAGTTTGTATCTTGATTCTAAATGGAGCGGATGGACCTACCACCGGTCACAGACGACTGGGCCGTGCAAGCCTTTACTCAAGGGCTCAATACCAGCAGTTCTGCGGCATCTCGACAACTTAAACAGAGCTTGATTGAGTACCCGGTCGTTACCTGGGCAGACATCCATAACCGATATCAATCGAAGATCAGAATAGAAGATGACCAAGTCGGGGTTGCATCGGGCTCCTCCTATCCCGTTAAAGCTTTTGATCGACCTCTAAGGGATAATTTTCGAGAGTAAAGGTCGAATCGAGATAGGCACCGGCCCTACCCAGAAGATCGAAGGGTTGTACTAAAGGGGCACAACCCCTCGAAACAAGAAAGCAGGTACGACCCCAACCAAAGAAACAGAAGGCCATTGCCGAAAAACAACTTCGAGAAAGTCAATAATCGTCAAGAAGCACCCAGGTTGGCCGAATATAATTTCAATGTCGATTCATCGACGCTCGTTTCAGCAATCGGTCGCATCAAGGACACCAGATGGCCAAGGCCGTTACAAACAGATCCTGCCAAGAGGGACCCCAACCTTATATGCAGGTATCATGGCACTCACGGGCACAGAACGGAAGATTGCCTACGGTTGAGAGAAGAGGTAGCCCGGTTGCTCGAAAATGGGCATCTTCAGGAATTTCTAAGTGACCGAGCAAAATATCACTACGAAAATAGGGATAGACCGACAGACCAAAGAGAACCAAAACACACAATCAACATGATAATTGGTGGTGCGGATGTTCCTCAAGTACCGGTGCTGAAACGTACCAAAATATCCATTACCCGAGAAAAACGTACTCGGGACTATGCTACAGAAGGAATTCTATACCTCAGCGACAAAGCGCGTACTTATCGACCCCGAGAGTTCAGCCAACATAATCCGATCTTGGGTCGTTGAACAACTGGGACTAACGAACCAGATCATTTCCGAGGTCCGGGTGCTCAACGGCTTCAATATGGCATCGGAGACCACCAAGTGAGAAGTAACGCTGATGGTAAACATCGGTGGAACCACTAGGGCAACGAAATTCTGTGTGATCGAGGGCGATATGAGATATAACGCCCTGCTCGGAAGGCCCTGGATACATGATGTTAAGGCCGTACCCTCAACCTTACATCATATGTTGAAATTCCCATCGGCCGAGGGAGTCGTCACCGTCTACGGAGAACAACAGGCGACAAGGGAAATGTTCGCAGTAGAGGAAGCGACACCGAAACCTACCGCTCCTCAACGGAAGGCCAAATAGCAATCAAAGAACCTACCTTCGACAAAGGAGGGTGAGCAAGATTAGCTCGACGAAGATAACTATGGGGTACCCCGATCCTTTGTCGTCACAGATGAGTCTGACGCAACCAAGTCAACAATCGAAGAGCTCGAGCAAATCTCGATCTGCCATGACGCGCCCGATCGGAAGGTATACCTGGGCTCGGGTTTGAACTCCGAGCTCAGGACCAAACTACTTACTTTTCTCTCAGCTAATGAAAGTTCTTTTGCTTGGTCCCATTTAGACATGACAGGTGTACCACCGGAGATTGCGACGCACAAGCTGAGTGTCGACTCGAAATCCCGGCCGGTCAAACAGAAAAGGAGACCTTAATCCGAAGTCAAGCAGGTCTTCATCAAGGATGAGGTAACCAAACACTTAAATATAGGATCCATTCGAGAGGTAAAGTACCCCGAATGGTTAGCTAACGTAGTTGTAGTACCTAAAAAGGGGAACAAACTTAGGATGTGTATAGATTATAAGGACCTAAATAAAGCATGCCCCAAAGATTCTTTCCCCCTGCCCAACATCGATCATATGATCGATGCTACTGCTGGCCACGAGACTCTTAGTTTTCTCGACGCCTATTCTGGATATAACCAGATACAAATGGATAAGGATGATCAAGAAAAAACATCCTTCATCACTAAATATGGCACATACTGCTATAATGTGATGCCATTCGGGCTTAAGAATGCGGGGGCTACATACCAGCGTTGGTGAATAAGATGTTCGAAAACCAACTAGGTAAAACTATGGAAGTATATATCGATGAAATGTTGGTCAAGTCCCTGCGAGCAGAGGACCATCTTAGTCATTTGTAGGAAACATTTGACATTTTGAAGAAGTACAATATGAAGTTGAACCCGGAAAAATGGGCGTTCGGAGTAGGCTCTGGGAAATTTCTTGGGGTTCATGGTCTCGAACAGAGGAATAGAGATCAACCCAGACAAAATCAAAGCCATCGAAGATATAAAAGTCGTCGATAGCGTCAAGGCCGTACAAAAACTGACAGGCCGAATTGCAGCATTAGGCCGCTTCATATCTAGATCATCGGATAGAAGCCACAGGTTCTTCAATTTGTTAAAAAAGAAGAAAGAGTTCTCATGGGGACCGGAGTGCCAGCATGCCTTAGAGGAACTGAAAAAGTACCTTTCTAGCCCGCCTCTATTACATACTCCAAAAACAGGCGAGTTATTATATCTTTACCTCGCCGTGTCGGAGATAGCGGTAAGCAGAGTTCTGGTTCAAGAAAAACAAGGTATGCAATTTCCCATTTATTATGTTAGTAGGACATTAGGAGAAGCCGAAACCAGGTACCCACACTTAGAAAAATTAGCACTCGCCTTATTGAGTGCCTCTAGGAAATTGAAACCATACTTCCAATGTCACCCAATATGCGTGGTGACAACTTACCCACTTAGAAATGTTATGCATAAGCCCGAGTTATCGGGCCGACTGGCCAAGTGGGCCATCGAGATCAGCGAGTACGATATCCAATATCGACCTCGAACCTCGATAAAATCTCAAGTACTGGCCGATTTTTTCGCCAACTTCACACCGTCGCTCATTCCCCAAGTCGAGAAAGAGCTCATGACTAAATCGGGGACTCCTTTGGGAGTGTGGACTCTGTTCACAGACGGAGCCTCAAATTCGAAGGGGTCGGGGTTAGGCATCGTACTCAAGCCCCCGACCGGGAACACAATTAGACAATCCATTAAGACTGTAAAACTGACTAACAACGAAGCCGAATATGAGGCTATGATTGCAGGTCTAGAATTAGCCAAGAACCTTGGGGTAGAAATAATCGAGGCCAAGTGCGACTCTCTCCTTGTAGTCAACCAAGTGAATAGAACGTTCGAAGTCAAAGAGGGACGTATGCAAAGGTATGTGGATAAACTGCAGGTCACTTTACATAGGTTGAAGGAATGGACCCTGCAGCACATACCTCGGGAACAAAACAGCGAGGCCGACGCCCTCGCTAACCTAGGCTCATCGGTCGATGATGAAGAAATCGACTCCGGAAAGGTCGTGCAGTTGCTGAGATCGGTGGTGGAAGAAGGTCATGCCGAGGTCAACTCGACAAGTCTGACTTGGGATTGGAGAAACAAGTACATAGAATACCTCAGCTCAGGTAAGTTGCCACCCGATCCCAAGGAGTCGAGAGCATTGCGTGCTAAGGCGGCCCGATTTTGTTTGGCCGATAATGGAGCTCTATACAGAAGAACCTTCGGAGGACCCCTAGCTATATGTCTCGGCCCCGGGGACACCGAGTATATTTTGAAAGAGATACACGAAGGAGCTTGTGGCAATCATTCGGGCTCCGATTCATTAGTTCGGAAAGTAATCGGAGCTGGCTATTACTGGACGATATGGAGAAGGACGCAAAGGAATTTGTACGCAAATGCGGCAGGTGTCAAAGACACCCATCGATCATCCACCAACCTGCTAAAACACTGCATTCAGTTATATCGCCATGGCCGTTTATGAAGTGGGGAATGGATATAGTAGGCCCGCTCCCTCGAGCACCAGGTAAAGCTCAGTTTATCCTTTTTATGACTGACTATTTTTCTAAGTGGGTGGAAGCACAGGCTTACGAGAAGGTCAGAGAAAAGGAGGTGATCGACTTCATATGGGACCATATCATCTGCCGATTCGGGATGCGATCTCAGAAAGCAGTTCATCGGCAGTAAGGTAACCAAATTCTTCGAAGACAACAAAATCAAAAGGATATTGTCAACTCCGTACCACCCCAGCGGCAACGGTCAAGCAGAATCGACCAACAAAACTATAATTCAAAACCCGAAGAAAAGGTTAGTTGACGCTAAAGGAAGATGGAGGGAAATATTACCCGAAGTCTTATGGGCGTATCGAACGACTGAAAAAACTAGTACTGGACCCACTCCATTTTCTTTAGTATACGGCACCAAAGCATTGATACCGGTCGAGGTAGGCGAACCGAGCATCAGATTTCAGCATGCAACTGAAGAGTCCAACCAAGAGGCTATGAATACTAGCCTGGAGCTCTTAGATGAAAGAAGAGAAGCTGCTTTGGTCCGAATGGCAGCTCAAAAATAGAGAATCGAGAGGTATTATAATCGGAGAACTCGACTTCGACACTTCAGTGCGGGGAACTTGGTACTCAGAAGAATCACGCTTAATACTCGAGACCCTAACGAAGGGAAACTGGGACCGAACTGGGAAGGTTCCTATACTATACTAAAGGTCACCGAAAAGGGCTCATACAAGCTTGGAACTTTGGATGGTAAGCCGTTGCCAAATAACTGGAATGTGAGCCACTTGAAAAGATACTACTGTTAAGGTAATTTACTTCACCCTTTTTACTTTCTTTTTATTTCTGTTTATTGGTACTGACATATGCAGGACAGATCGATATCAAGCAAGATAAGCACCAAGTGTTAGGACTGAAAGCACGCGTTGCACTCTTTTTCCCTTCGACCGGTTTTGTCCCAAATTGGGTTTTACGGCAAGGTTTTTAATGAGGCAACCATATGTCGTGCTAACATAGATTAACCATTTACTGGAACTCACGACTTCTTAAGCCCAAGGGCTAGTTACTTCGATTTTGAGGGGGCTAAACAAAGATTGTTAGGATTTCATGTAAGAGTCAAACGGTCAAAAGAGCCGTATCCGGGTAGATCGATCTTGTTCCACTCTGTCAATGAAGATGTACAAACATATGAATATTAACGAAGTCTTTGGCACCTACATTGCATTCTTAAGCCCAAGGGCTCTTTCAATTATCTTCACATTTATAATTGACATTGGCGAAAGATACACATCGAATTCGAAGGGAAATATGACCTAACAAGGAAAACCCCGAAACTGGCTAATCAGGCTAAAGCCTTGTTGAATTAACAAAACGCAAAGGGAAGTAAGCCCGATCTAGGCAATCCCGGTTTACGGCCAAAGCCAAATTAAACTAAAAATTCATAACGGATCGAAGTTTGTAAGGACAAGACTCCGAAACAAGGTTAAGATCGAATCTGATTGATAGGGGTCTAATTTTTGCTAAGGCATAGCCCCGATTCACACAAGCTTAATGGTTGAAAGCGGAGCAAATAAAAGCTCGTTTAACTCGTCTGAATTTGCAACAAGGCTAAGGCCGAACTAGTTATTAACACATTCTGAGCTCGCTACAAGGCTAAGGCCGAGCTATTGATCGATTCAGTTCGTCGCAATTTATAATCCTAGCCAAAGGCAGAATACGATAAGGCATGAAAATCAAGAGACAGATTCAAAATATGTTAAAAGATGTCTTTATACAAGATGGGATCTTTACATGACTTAGGCTACGAAATATAAGTACAACATCAGTCCGAGCCGTCTTCATACTCTTCAGGAAAGGTTTTTCTTCTCATTTCATCCTCAACTTTCGATGCCTCAGTGACATCGGAAGATAAATCGAGACCACGGGCCTAGAGCTCCTGAGAACAGAAAGGCGAGTTTGGCATTGAGTGTACTCGACCAGCGCCTTTGACTGCTCATGAGCAACCTTAGCATCAGCTCTATATTGAGCTATCAAACCTTCGGCTTTGGCCTTGGTAGTGGCGATCTCCGATTTCGCATCCTGAAGTCGATTGGTCAGAGCCGCCCCGTCTTGGTTAAGCGACTCGACTTGGAGCTGTTGGAACTCATTGTCCTTAAGCAGGGCTCCGATTCTTTCTTGCGCTTCCGAGGCCTGTTCTTGGAGAGCCTCTTTCTCTGCAGCCAGAATCTCAGCCTTGGCTCTCCAACCGCTCGCTTCAGCCTTTGCCTCGTTCAGCTCGAACCGGAGCCGGTCCAACCGATTGTCCATTTGCCCCATATGATCAGCGCAAGAGGCATGCTCTTTCCTTACAAAGTTTAGTTCGGCCCGGAGACTTGACAACTGATTTTCAAGCCGTTGACGTCGATCCCATTCTTGTGCCACTCCTTCTTTGATGCGAAGGAACATTTCGTGATAAAACACCGAAGCCTGTGGAAAATTCAAATTAAAAATTGTCAGTACAGGGTTGGAACCAGAACGTAGAGTATAGTTTAAAGTAAACAAACGTACCCTGTTCGATGCTTGTTGAGCTTCGTTGAACAAGGAAGCCCAATCCACAGCATTCATTGCAGCCCGGTCTTCTTCAGTCACCAAGCTGTGGAGATAGCTAGCTACGCCTACCGGCGGACCTAATGCTCGAGCGTCCTCGGGCACAGTAAAGGTTATCACCCACCTCCGTTCATGGTTCGAGCTCGGTGCGGAGAATTTATCGACTAATTTAATATCGGCCGATACTCCACTTGTCTCGGCTGGGGGACTCCTTCTGGAGACTTCGAGGACAAAAGTATCAGCCGACGACACCCCGTCAAAAAATTCTTCGAAGGTCCCTGCTGTGGCCGGCACCTTGCTCGGCGTGTGCATTCTAGCATCTTGGGCATCTTTCAGAGTTGTCTCTGAGAAGGAGGGTGAATGTGCTATCTCGGGAATGTCCGAGGATCTTTGTGCAGCCGCCTGCACATTGGCCTGGTCCCCCTTCCTCTCTCCCGTTTCAATAGTCTCTCCTTGGGAGGCCCCGATTTCTTCTACGCTCTGCTCGGGGACTTCCCGAGGGGGTTTGTCATGTGCAATTTCGGGGCTCTTTTCCCCCTCGGAGTCATCACTCAGTGTGAGGGAAGGATCGGTGACTGTGACTTTACGAGCTATCATTTTCCTCCTGCCCTTCTTCTTTTCGGGCTCAGTCTGGTCGGGAGCCCTTTTTCTCTTTCTTCCTCCCTCCTTCTCCGATGTGGAAGGAGGACGATGAACTGCCCCACCGGTAACAGCCGACCTCAGCTCGGCATCCTTCGAGAGACCTGCAAAATAAATTTTCAAAAGGTTAAGTGTTGGTGTCGATCGTTTTAGAAAATATGAATATAGATGAAGCTCACCATGGTTCTTAACCTCCCAAAGGCCTTTTGATATCTCTCTCCAAGCCCGCTCGGAATAGGACCTCTGGGCTACGACCTTCCTGACCCACTCCTTCAAGTCCTCAATTGCGGCCGGTGCTTGGGAAACGGCTGCACGTCATAATACATCAGTTAAACATTGAAGGATAGTAATAAGAGATATAAAAAAGAGAGGCTCTTATGTTTCATATTCCACTTCTCGGGGAACGGCATGTTGTTAGCAAGGATCAGGTCGGAGGTTTTAATTCGGACGTATCGGCTCATCCAGCCCCGATCCCTATCTTCGTCAATGCTCGAGAACGGAGCCTTGCTGGCCCGGCGAGCTAGTTTAATCAGCCCCCCTCGAAACATCCGGGGACTGTATAATCGAAGTAAATGGTCGATGGTAAAAGGGTGTCCCCCTTCGACCTTATCCACGAAAAAACGAAAAAGGTAAACTATACGCCACACAGAAGGGTGGACTTGACCTAGAGTGACATTATACCTTCTATAAAACTCAATAATAATAGGGTCTATGGGTCCTATCTGAACGGGTAAGTATACATACTAAGGTATTCCTCCACATGTGTGGTAATGGCTTCGTTCGGAGAGGGGATTATTACGTCCTTATCAGCCCAATGGTACTCAGCCTTCACCCTTTCAAGATGTCTGTGGGTGATCGAGCTGATATATTCCGAGACCGGTTCACCTCGTCCAGGCACCGGGGAAGGCTTCTCGACTTTAAAGTCGGAGCATATGAAGCATCCTACTGGTATGAAGGCTTTTAATGGAGGCTCCATGGAGGGTTCCTCAGTACGGGTGGGCTCAACCTCTTCAACAGACTGGGCAGAGGAAGTTTGTTTTTGAGAAACTGATTTAGAAGTTTTGGCCATTGAAGTAGCGGAAGCAAGAAACAAAGGAGAAGAGGAGTTTTCTGGCAAAGAAGACTAAAAGTTTTTTCTGGTGAAAAAAGCTTAAGGAAGTAAATTGGTAATCAGCGTGAAAGTAAAGAAGTAAAACGCAAAGAGGGAAATAAGTATTTATACTTTCTCAAAAAGCGGCGGTTCAGAGCACGAGGCATATAAACATTAAATGTGCGCATTAAATGCACGCAGAAGGTACAGGGCTCTGCATACGAGACAGGTAATGATTTCTTGTGTCAATGGTCATGTGCGTCACAGCATCACTGTCACGCAAAAGGTCCTTTTAGGGTTAAACGGTTTGATGGCATTAACTTCGTGGCATGCTTAAGGGATACGTCGATTACTTAATCAAAGAGCTTGAAGAATGACGGTTCATATCGTTTTTTGTCCTTACTCTCCAATAAACGAGGGGACTATCTATATTGAGTCAAATATGATCGATATCCGTATTGGGTCAAACATAATCGACTGCTCGAGAAGGGTCGAGCCCGGATACGATATGAGATCGGGTTACCTCGATCCGAGGTTAGCAAGTCGAGCACGAAATTGGAGCAACCGAAACGGGGTGACCGATGTTGACCGACCAAAAGCAAATCTCGTAACAGAAGGTCGGTTTCAACCGGATATTTCGTGGATTCCTGATATCTCGCCAGGAGTAAATATCTTAACCGTTATAGACGTTAAGCCACCATTTTAGGATATTCTGTCCCGTAAATAAAGGGATTTACCCTGTAATTAGACTTTTACCATGTTTAGGACTCTTTTATCTACCTATAAGAAGGGCATTTGACCTTCATGGTAAGACACGATACTTACAAGAGAAAATACTAGAAATTGTTACTCCTCATTGCTACAGTTCATCAAATTCAGCCTACCTTTTATATTCTGTCACAGGCTACTCAATCATTATGGTTTGATTATTACTTTTTATCCATTATATTTATAAGTTATGTGCTTTATATTTTACATTGTATCAAATTGATTCACGCATCCTTAGCACTACGAACAAATTCAATTGTTACTCGGTTTTAAGGGTAAACATTGTCTTACCTGTTTTGAATGTATTTTCGATTAAAGTGACTGCTTCCTATAATTTGCCTAAGTCATTAGTTCTTTAGTTAAGTACATAGTAATCTAAAGACTAATAGATAAAGAACACAAGATTTAACTCAAAATTACCCGACTTAAAGGAGCAAAACCACGACCTACCCTGTAGGATTTAACTCAAACTCCACTAAAATAAATGAGCCGAAAAAGAAGTTTGAGATTACAATTCCTGCAATCTATGACCAAAACCCACCAAAAATAGTAACACGACCTTTATATACTCTTAACTCCCCAAGACTTGAGAAACTATAGCTCACACGAACAATAATTTGTTCAAAATTTATTAAGTTGTAAAGAATACAACTAGGCAAATAATACAATGAACTTGTTGATACCCAATTTTGTCCTCATATTTTAATATAATATATATACTTTCAAAACATAATTTTTGCATCATTACTCAATTCACAAGAGTCATACAAGTATTTTCTATAATCCTCCATAATTTTTAAAGCTTTAAAATTATTTTATTTTTTTCGCATTTAAATTACTTTGATATGTATTAATTACCCCATTAAATTATTTAGTGATTATTTAACAACCAAATTTACTATTTACAACCACATATATGCTTTACAACATTTTATTTTATGTGCATTTTTGTGCTATTCACACATTTTTGTGATAAATAGCCTATATTTTGCAGTTTATTGCATTTTATTATTTTATTCAAAGTCAAAATATTTTTACACTTATTTAGATATTTTTATTTTATTTTCCTTAATTCCTTTATTTTTAAATGCTGGCCCAAACCAGGTCATTTATTCGGATTAATTGGCAGCCTAGACACCCCACGTTAGCCCAATACTGCCCCAGCCCGAACTAAATGACCCTCTTTTAAAAAACCCGATCTTGACCCGTTTAAATAACCCGCCCCATTCCCTTTCGATCTTGGCCGTTAATCTCAAATGATCAATGACCCATAATAATTCCTTACCTTTTCTTATATCCCCTTAACCTAAACCCTAGGAACGTTCCCCTCTAAACAGCCTCCTCTGAAACCTCTCCATTCCACTCGTCTCTGAGAAACCCTAGCCGCCAAACCCTCAAATCCTCTCTGAATTCGGCCCCAAAATGCAATCAATCCATGATTCCCTTACCTTATACGTTCTGTCATCTTGTTCCTTACACGATTTTTGCATCACATACTACTCGCCTATTCTTGGCAAGTACCAGGCCTTAAGTTATGAACAATCGTCCTCAATCTTCGAGACATAGACGATATTTCGTCTATATACACTCATTAACAGATTAAATGGGTCTGATTTACCAAAATCCTCGGCCAATCTTTGATTTCCATTGAACTAGGGTTTGAAATTTCAATTTGTTCCTTTACTGGTTCTATTATCGATTGCGTGTGATTTTCTTTCCTTATTTGTATTTGATTAATTGTTTTCCATGTTTGCTTGCTCGATTTCTACCACTATATAACCCCACCCAATTTCTCTTTTGGACAAACTTGAATCACCTTAAGAACAATTCTCTCACTCCCATGATTCTGTACTGTTCTAAAATTGAGCTCTCCGCCGGCTGAAAGCCAAGGCCACCGGATTTTGTTTTTCTTCTTCCAGTGCAAGCACTACTCGGAGTTCATTTTGAGGCTCTTGTAAACTCTGAAGCACTACGGAGTTGAGGTATTACTGGCTTTCAACCATAGCTATTCCTGAGATTTTCGAGTTCTTCATCCTTTGTTTAGTTTTTCTGCAACTGGTTAGTGCCCTATACTATCGCACTTCTACTTCTTTTCGTTCGTGTTTGTGTTATATGTATTAGTGCTACATGGATTTCCCTGAGTTAATTTCAATATTATTCCCCTTCGTATATAATTATGCTTGTTTTAGTACTACTCTGTAGTTCCCCTAGCTTCAATTCTATGCGAGTTCTGATTTTAAATCACATGTGGATAGCTGAGTAGATTCATGATGCCTGCCTGATTCGTAATTGAAACCCGGCTGATGGTTGTTCAACCTTCTTTTGATTTCTTGTACCAAAACCCTTATGAAACTATGATCTTGCTCAAATTACTTTCTTCATGTTGAATCCTTTATGCATAATTTTCTATTTCTCTACAAGTCTATCTAAATACTTAGCCTAATATGCTAGCCTTAATGTATGATAATTAGGTGTGTCAAACCTGAATAATTTCAAAGCATTATGCTTATAAATATTTGGTTACTTATGCATGTACCTGTTGCTTATTCTGAGTTTGGTTCCTTGCCTTGTTCCGTACTATTATGATAGCCAACTGATGCCCAGAATGTGTTCTAATTCCTGTTGAGATATTCGTGCCTAACTTTTATCTTTCGTGGAGTTCTTCTATTAGCTATGACCTGTTCCCATGCTATTTGTAACTCTATTGTGTGTTTTTCTTGACTTGCTCAATCCTGTGTTTTTTAGTATTAGTTAAGACTTTTAGAGTAAATCTCATAATCAGCATTTTCGCCTATATGTGGCCAACTAATACAAGGTTTGATGCTTGTCTGTCCTATTGATTTGAAAATTGATATGTCTTCTGTTTATTATAAGTTCTGCTGGTATTGTAACTAATATTCATCAAGTTCAAGTTTTCTTATCTTCTACTAAATATTTGCTTGATCGTGAATTTGTTATGTTATGTTGTTTTCACTAGGCCTTCATGTTAAAACTTTCATCTGAAGGCTACGCTCTACTTGTTATTGTCTATGACTCTATTATATTTCCATGTTTAAATCTTGTGTCTAAAGCTTTTAGGCTACTTCTGAATCAGCTTACTCTTTAAACTTTTTTGGAATAGTTCACTATCCTATGAT
The DNA here is from genome assembly GCA_002018475.1 of Nicotiana obtusifolia. Classification (NCBI taxonomy): domain Eukaryota; kingdom Viridiplantae; phylum Streptophyta; class Magnoliopsida; order Solanales; family Solanaceae; genus Nicotiana; species Nicotiana obtusifolia. Next base: position 56,261 of record MCJB01027323.1, read on the forward strand.
GGTCAATCCTGTCACTTTAGCTTATTTTCTGAAAATACAAGCATGAACCTGGCTTGTAAACTTGTCAGTATTTCGTGTGATCTTGTCTATGTGTTTTGGTTAGAACTCTTGATTAGTTATAGCTTTAGGAGTTAAGTGTGAAAAGTTGTTTAATTAATTCCACAAGTGGTTTGTCACCTATATGGTTAAGTTTGGCATCCATTTGGCTAAGTAAGTTATTTGCTAGGCCTGGTGTTGGGCCATATGTGTTGTTAGACCTGGGCATTGGATTCAAGAAGGTTCTACTGTCCTTATGAGCATGAGATTTGGGTCTATTGGTTGGTGAGGCTGCTGAAGGCCCAGATTCACTGGGTTATTTCATAGCGGGCATCTACTTGATTCAGTCTATATTTTGTCATCTTTGTGTTTGTAACATTCCATTTCGGTCCTGTAACCTGTAATAACAAATAATTGGGGTGTTACTGAAATTGGGAATATGTGTGCTTTGTTCTATCATAAAGAGTAGAGAACATGCCTATAGGGTCTACGTGCTTTATTCGCTATCTTATTTAATTTATTTTACTTGTGCACGTTAGTAGCAATCAGTCTCTAGGAATTGCACACACCTCATCTAATTTGTCCAATACTCGTACACTAACTTAAACATGCTATTAATCCCCATGCTTGTTATTGTTGTGCGTTTAGACACCATGCCTATAAGACGTAGATTATATGCTTTTGCTAACCTAGATATCATGCCGATAGGACATCAAATAATTAATTGAACAAGTTGTTTCTATTACTTTTGGTGCACTGTCCATCTAGATATTATGATCATAGGACACTAATCTCTTAATCAACTGCTCCTGCCGTTTTATTACACTTCCACTTAGATATCATGCCTATAGGAATAAGTATGTTAACAACGAGTTCAAATACAAACTATTAGAAATCTCGCTTATAGATATTGTTATTTGCCTAGAAAGCATGTCTATTGAATGAAACGCTGGAAATTTCCAATTTTAATAGCTTTCACTGCTTATTGCGCAGACAACTTAGAAATCATGCTAATAGCACAATGTCACTTGCCTGGGATGCCTATCTATAAAATCAGTGCTAATAATACCTGAGTCTGCAAACTGTTTACTGCCTCCTATCCTAAGCCACTTAGAACAATAACGATGCATACTGGACTTCAGAATCACCTATAAACCATGCCTATAGGTCTCCAAGTCTCGACTCTGGAACTATGTACTGCCTAAACTTCCTGCGTGCATTTGTTGCAGAGGCTAACTTGGGCCTTTAAATGTCTTTATGTGGAGTCCTATCTCTTTCGAATGTCGCTTAGTTTTATCATTTTAAGCAGCCTAGGTGATGTCTAGAGCCATAAAAATAATAGGTCCAACGCCTCCTGGACCGCTGGTACGAGACGGGCAGTGCACGCATAGGATACGACTTAGAATTGAATTAGAGTGCCTTTAGGTAACAACTTCAATATTGTAATTGGGTAGTAGGAGATGATAGTCTGCGCCCGCTGAATAATATGAGCAACCCCTACCTTAAGGGATTTGCAAAGTATTATTTACGTTGCATGGGGTGATCCTTTAGGGTAATAAACATAGGACCCCTCCCCCCCCCCCTTTTCATCATATACTTGTTATTTACACCTAGTCATTTAACATAGACGGATGTAGTTGCATCCTTGTGATCATTAATATTTGTACCAATTCTCATGTGTTATTGTAAGACTCTTCGACTTCTCAATTTTCCATTTACTTATTTGATCACATTGCCTAATCACATAATCCACATAGTTTAAAATTTGGCCGGGACCCATAGTTGTGGCCCTCGAAGAGAGCCTAACACCTTCTCTTTGACGTAATTTGAGCCCTTACCCGATCTTTGGTGACACAGACTAGTCAAACAAAGTTATTTCCAAATAGGGTGCCCTAGCACACCTTAAAAATCGTTAGGTAGCGACTCTACTCTTTTAGTGTCTTCAGTTAAAAGAGTTGTCACACATTGAAACCCGCTTTCGCGAGAAAACGGGGCGTGACAGCACGGCGACTCTGCTGGAGAAATACATAGGCTCTTACCATGATGAACTTGACTTCTGTGAATTACTTTCCTTATTTTTCTTTAATTGTTTGAAACTGCTATGACGTGCACATCCCTTTTCTCATTCACCTTTATTTGTTTTAAACTGCTATGACATGCACATCCCTTCCCTTATTCTACTTTATTTGCTATGACATGTATTGCCTCTCTCCATCTCTTTCATCTTGTCTAAGACTGCTATGACTCTCCCATCCCTATTTCCCTCCCGGCTTCATTATGTTCTCGCACATTTTCTTGAGCTAAAATGACTTCTTTCTTTTGTCTTTCTTTTCTTTTCTCTTTTTTCCATGTTCGCCTTTACTATGTTATTTACTGCTTTTACATACATTTATCATGCAAATACCTGGCAATGTGTTATTATTTCTGCACAAAGCATGCTCCGCATCATACTCCATTCATGCAAATTATCAACATAGCGGCGCGTGATGAGTGTCCGCGCTTTCTTGAAATCACCCTTTTTAAATAGGAAAGGCTTATTTGCAGCATACTAGTCGATCTGCGATGCAGTCGACGGTCCCGTGCATTTCCCTCTCAAGTTGTCCACTCGGGAGTACCACTCTGGATCCTTCCCCACTCCAATTTGAAATGTACATGCATCATGCTAAACCTAGTATGGATTGAGACTTCACTGACGTAACAACCCACTTAGATAAAACCTCGTCCAAATTTCGACGAGATTTCCACAATCCCAATGAACACTAGCATGCTACGTGCATTACTTGTAGAAAATGAGCCAACATGTTGATCGCTATTGCGTAAGTAGTTGAATTTTGAGGGGGAAAGGGCTAACTCTTATTTATTTGCATAAAATGAAGCACGAAATCCCCAAGTTCGGTATGGTCCAGAATATCCCGCCTTTGCTACCTGACTGGTGGAATGACCTTGCACCTTGTGATAAAAATTATGTGAGGAGAGCACTTGGTGATCTGCCATCTTTGCTGGACATTCAACCAAATAGGGAATTGATCGAGGTCGCTACCACATTCTGGATGAGAAACGAGATGTTTTTCAATTTAGCAATATAGAAATGACTCCTCTCCTAGAAGAAAGAGGGGGTTTCGCCAAGTTACCATGGGATAGTCCAGGACTACTAACACTAAAGAATCGCATTCCCGCGGTTTTACGAAAATGTTGGGTTTTAATAAGAATGATGAACTGCTCTATCTAAAGAAATCATACATCCCTTTTGAATTATTTTATGAGCGTTGCGGGCGTAGAAAGTCATATCATATTCATCATGATGAACTAGCCATTACTTATTTGGGATGGGTGCATCGCCGGGTTTATATTTTCATTGTCTGCTTCCTGGGATTGTTGATCTTTCCAATGAAAGGAGGAAGAATTCATACTCGCTTAGCCATGGTTGCCAGGACCTTAATGGATGGTATCAAAGGACAAACTTATACTATCATCCCAATGATCTTAACCGAGATGTACCGTGCTCTAGATCAGTGCAAGCATGGGTTTGGACACTTTGAGGGTTGCAATCTATTGCTACAAGTCTGGCTGCTGGAACACTTTCAAAGGGGTGAGTATCGTCAACAGCTTCTTCAAAGTCCACTAAATGACTACATAGCCAACCATCATCACCCATAGAAAATGACGTTTATTCCAGACAGGTTTGCAAAGCCTGTAAATGCTATAAGTTGGCTGCCTTTCTTCAGCAATCTGAGACGAGCAAATGCATTGGATGTTTGAATTAATTCCTAGTAGTGATTTCATCAGCAAATCAAAAGGAACTACTCACCTGGTACTGATTGGGCTGCAATGCGTCTACCCTTACGCTACTATAAGGGTAATGAGATAAGGTGAAATAAAACAAGTCATACCTCGGGTTTCCAACATGGTCCACTATAAGGCAGATGTCATCGCGTTCAAGTATGAAGCACAACTCATTTGGAACCAAAAGATCATTATGGAAGGAGAAACCATTGAACCAGACAGGGATCACGCCGGTAATATGTACTACTATCCATCATGGATGGAAGAAGACGTAGCTAGGGACATCAAACCAGGAGCCAATCTGAGCAATAGGATCATAGATGAAGTGGTCGAGGCAAAGATGAAGTACAAGAGCTATGCAAGGGTGTTTCGGTCCGAAGCTAAACACCTGGAGCCGCACAAAGTGAACATGGAGCTAGACGGGAAGATGAGAAAGAGACTTTCGGATTTTCAAGGCAGGACGACGATTGTTACAACCCATATTTGGATTCGTTAGCTCACGCTCTAAGTTAGTCTACGTAGGTCAGAGAAGAGATTATGTTTGAGATGATAAGAATTTAGTTCTGTTGGTCTTAAATGATACAAGGGTGTATAAGAGTGGTTAACAAGTACTAAAAGTTAAACGAATTAAGGATGTTGTAACTCGTATCTTCGGGTAAATCTAGAGGTGATTAATATTAGCAAGAGGTTATGATCTAAGGTATTTAAATAATATAATACCCGTTTAATAAGTCTCCAAGTCAAACGAGTTATGAAACAAAAGTCGACAAAAGTTGTCGCAACTTATGTTCATAATTTTACTCATACTTTAGGTCAAATGTCACTAAGCTTTTCTCCAAATTTACTTGGAATTATGGGGTAATCTACCAACCAAATTGAATATCTATGAGTTTAGTTTCTAACGCATTAAACCATTTGTCGATACGATCTCCGAGGTGATAGATATTCGTGTTTTCGCGAGACTGCGCCAAGTAGCTCTCGGTGGGGCCCACATAGGCGGTTAAGACATATGGATATATATAAACACGCCTCAACCCCGTTTTATGTCATTAGTTTTCAGTATATTCAGGCCTTAGAACCCTATAAACACTCTCTCAAGGTTCTCTCATGATCCAAGACTAAAACAAAGGGGAAACAACACAAATCAAGATTCAGGAATCTCGTGGCGCGAGTAAGTTTCTGTTCTTCTTGTTATTGCTGATTTTTGTGTTGTTCCAGCTCGTGTGGGAGGTTGTTTTAAGTTGGTTGTGTTCTGTAAAATACTCCTTCAAGTTTTAATATCAACCCTAGGTGATTTCAAGTCTTCTAATATTATTCTACTGCAGAAAAACCCTAATTGATTGCTAGCTTCGCTTCCTTGTTCTTGTGGCAGCATTGGAGGGATAGTTCGTGGTCAATTAAGGTCAAATTGAAGTTGTTCATACTATTTAAAGGAAAGTAACCTCTTACCCTACATGTATTTAAGATTATCCAAGTTACGGCTAAGTCGTTGAAGCTAGAACTTGTGAGATGCATGTCGGAAGGCTTGCTAGTATGTTGTTGGTTGGTGGACTGTTTTGGGACGCTTAATATAATTATTATTGATGTTTTTTAGGCTGTTTGGTGATTGTGTTAACTTGTGGGATGTCATATATATAGGGGAGGTTCTGTCCGTTTCATCGCAACATAGGTAACGGTTGATACATATTAGTCACGACGCCTAAACAATAACGATGGTTTCATTTCTCTTATTTGTAGACCAAGGAGACGTGGCATTTTCATAGCTTGAGATTAGGTAGTATATACAAGGTATATGAGAATGTCTCTTTCCCTCTTTTGCACGACTCTGATTAAGATACTCTACTCTTAGAAGATAGTAGTACTTATATTGTTTCCCCCTCTCATGGGAGGTTTGATGTTGATGTTACTTATTTGACCTTACACCACTCCGAAGGGTTCAAAGTGGGATTTTAATGATTCCAGCATGCATTATCTATTTTACTCTACCGAGCCACGCTATAGTCGGCCGGGTATGGCACCTATTGTGCAACTATATATATATATCTATTTTACTCTACTGAGCCGCGCTATAGTCGGCATCTATTGTACTCTACCGAGTTCGCGCTATAGTCAGTCGGGTATGACACCTACTGTGCAACTATATATATGTATCTGTTTTACTCTACTGAGCCGCGCTATAGTCGGCATCTATTGTACTCTACCGAGTTCGCGCTATAGTCGGTCGGGTATGACACCTACTGTGCAACCACTGATCAGTTGGGTATGATGTTACCGAGCCTTATAATGGCCGGGGTATGATATGATGATGATGAGGCCCACTGAGGCGTATGTATATGATGATTTTAAAAGGATATATATGTATGTGCACATCAGGCATTTCATGATTAGTCGCCCTCAGAGGCACTCAGATGTTACAGGGTGTATATTTTCTATCCCTATGCACATTACTGTTCTTACATTATGCTTTCTTGCCTTACATACTCAGTACCTTATTCGTACTGACGTCCTTTTCTTTGTGGACGCTGCATGTCGTGCTGCAGGTCCTTATAAACAGGTAGGCGAAGCTCCGCCACCACAGTAGGCTGCCCAGTTCAGCGGTTATTGGCGAGATCTCTTCTCCGGACTTGTCGTGGTCTTCGTATGCATTTTTGTTAGAGGCATTATGCGTATGTCGGGGCCCTGTTCCGGGCATGTTGCATCACTTATGTTCCTGTAGAGGCTCATAGACAGGTACCGACTCATGTATAATTGGGATTGCCTTGTCGGCAAATTTATTTTTGTTGTATAGTATTTTCATGACAGCCTTGTCGGCCATGTTATATATGTTTATGTCATTATCTGGAATTTTGGTTGATTAGGATTATTGTCTACCATTCATACTGATCTCGTCGGCCCTTATAGATAATAAGAAAGGTTAGATTCGGCACGTAAGGCCCGTGTGCCCGTCATGGCCTTCCGGTTTGGGTCGTGACAAACTTGGTATCAAAGCAGGTCTGTCCTAGGGGTTGTCTATGAGCCGTGTCTAGTAGAGTCTTAATTATGGATGTGTAGCGCACCACATTTATAATCAGGAGGCTGCATGACATTTAGGGTTGTTACCTTTTTCCTGAATCTAGATCGTGCGCAGAGCTGAGTCGTAAGTGTTCGTCTCTAATATTCACCATGTTCTTTTCACCGATGCCCACAACTAGGAAGCAAGTGATTAGTAGACGCCTTGATATAGCTGCGGGAGATGGTATCAGTCAGGTGCCTCCCGCCAGAGCAGGCCAAAGTGAGCCTTAGAGTGAGATGCCATCTTAGACCTCATTTACTCCTTCTCCTCCAGAGGATATTAGAAGGCACCGAGCATCTCTAGTTCCTCCATCTAGTACTACAGACCAGGATATGCGAAGTGTGGTACAGTTGTTGACTAGCTTGGTAGCTTCTCAGGCTTAGAGGCAGAATACGGGTGCTGCTGATAAACCCATTAGTGCGAGAGTTCGTGATTTTATTAATCTAGATCCTCCAGTGTTTACCGGATCAGACCCTAAGGAGGATCCGTAGACTTTTATTGATCAGGTTCATCGTACACTGCGGGTTATGCATGCTAGTGATACAGTAGTAAAGTTGGCTTCTTATCGGTTACGGGGTTTAGCAGTTTTCTGGTATGATAGTTGGGAGAGATCCAAGGGTCCGAACGCTCCCCCACCTGTGTGGAAGGAATTTTCTGAGGCCTTTTTTCGTCACTACCTGTCAGTTGAGAAACGATGAGCTAGAGCTGATAAGTTCTTGAACCTTCGATAGGGAAATATGAGTGTGAGAGAGTATAGTATGCAGTTTGATTCTTTAGCAAGGTATGTGTATTGGGTCAGATAAAACCGAGCATGCAAGGTAGGTCGGGCTCAAGTGTAGTTCAAGATCGAATTACTTTGAATCGGGATCAGCATTTCGGGAAGGAAAGCCTGAGGTCGGGCGTCATTGGATTCGGAACTGGAGCGACCGAAACAAGGCAGTTGACACCGATCGGAAAGATGCATTTTATGTAAAAGGATCAATTTCATATAACGAGAAGGCCGGAAATCTCGCAAAATACTGATATCTCGGCGGAATCACGGTCTCAAACATCAAAGACGTTAGACCAGTGTTTCTAGGGATATTCCATCCTATAATTAAGTTGATTTATCTTGTAATTAAGTCTTTTACCATAGGTAGAACTCTCTTCTTATCTATAAAAGGGGGATGCAACTTCATTGTATAGACACGAAATACACACCAGAATACTGATTATCATTTTCTATCTCTCTTACAAAAGTTGTTTATTTTTCATTACATATTGCTCCATTACAGAAAATTCATTCCACCTCAATGGTTTGATCATTCCTTTATTTACTTAAGTCAATTATTATTTTTACTGTTATATTTTTTGTTGTATCGAATTATTTCACGTATCCTTAGCACCACGAATAAATTCAATTGTTGCTCGAATTTTAGAGTAAACAGTTTGGCGCCCACCGTGGGGCCAGGATAACAGTGAATTTTTTATACAACTCTCTGTCACACACTATTTTACGCTTGTTCTTTGCAGAATTTTCTGTTTTTCAGATTACAACATAGTCATGTCGCACTCACTCCCCATCAGCAACGAGTTTAACCACCAAGGCGAAAACAACGTTATGCCCGAAAACGAGGTCCCGATCGACGCCAATTCTCAAATGGCGGTCCACGCCGATCAAACCTCTGACCCGTCGAACAGCGTTCGGGGGGAACACCATCCAGGAATTCAACATAATGGAGGAGATGAGATCAGCCTCAAAGTGATATTTGACATGCTGCAAGCCCAGCAAGCGGCCATAGCTCAATTACAAAGCCGTAGTCAGATTTTGGACAGAGTCGAAGCCATTTCTTCTCGAAGGATAGCTCCTCAAAATGAGCCAGTCATAGCAACCGGACGAAAGTGGTTCGGGAGTAAATTCCGGAATCATAAAGATGCTCGAGGAGCTGACTAAGCGGGTCGAGTCGGGTTAAAAAAGGATCGAGGCTAACGATAAAAAGGTGGAAACCTATAATTCGAGGGTAGACCAGATCCCGGGAGCACTCCCGGTGTTGAAAGGTTTGGACTCAAAGAAGTTCGTACAAAAACCTTTTCCATCCAGCGCTGCTCCAAAACCGATACCAAAAAAGTTTCGCATGCCGGATATCCCCAAATACAACGGGACCTCGGATCCAAATAAACATGTAACAACGTACACTTGCGCTATAGAAGGGAACAATCTTGAAGACGATGAAATCGAGTCCGTCCTTTTGAAGAAATTCGGAGATACCCTGTCCAAGGAAGCTATGATATGGTATCACAACTTACCACCGAATTCCATAGACTCCTTTGCCATGCTCGCGGATACCTTCATCAAGGCCCATTCAGGCGCCATTAAGGTCGAAACAAGAAAGTCAGATCTATTCAAAGTCAGGCAAAGGGACAATGAAATGCTGAGAGAGTTTGTATCACGCTTTCAAATGGAGCGAATGGATTTACCACCGGTCACCGATGATTGGGCCGTACAGGCCTTTACTCAAGGGCTTAATGCCCGAAAGTTTCAACGGCATCTCAACAACTCAAACAAAGCTTGATTGAATACCCGACTATCACTTGGGCAGACATACATAATCGATATCAATCGAAGATCAGAGTAGAAGATAATCAGCTCGGAGTCCCATCGGGGTCCGCTTACCCCATCAGAACTTATAATCGGACTCTGAGGGACAATTATCGAGAGTCAAGGTCAAACCGAGATAGGCACCAACCATACCCAGGGGATCGAAGAGTCATTCCGGGGGGACACAAATCCCCGAGACAAGAATGAAAGAACGGTCCTAGCCAATGGAACCGAGGACCGTTGCCGGGGAATAATTTCGAAAGAACCAATAATCAGCGAGAAGCACCCCGATTGTCCCAGTACAACTTTAATGTCAATTCGGCAACTCTTGTGTCAGCTATCGGTCGCATCAAAGATACCAAATGGCCTCGACCATTTCAAACGGACCCTGCCAAAAAACATCCTAACCTAATATGTAAATATCATGGCACACATGGGCACAGTTTATGGAGGATTGTCGGCAGTTGAGGGAGGAGGTAGCTCGGTTACTCGAAAAAGGGCATCTTCGAGAATTCTTAAGCGACCGAGCCAAAAACCACTACGAAAACAAAAACAGACTAGCAAATCAAGAAGAACCGCAGCACACGATCAACATGATAATTGGAGGGATAGATGCACCCCAAGGACCGATGTTGAAGCGCACAAAAATATCTATCACCCGGGAAAAACGCACCCGAGATTACGCAGTAGAAGGAGCTTTATACTTCAGCGATATGGATATAGAAGGGATTACACAGCCCCATAACGATGCCCTGGTGATATCGATGGCGGTACACAAAACCCGGGTGAAACGTGTGCTTATCGACCCCGGGAGCTCAGCTAATATAGTTCGGTCTTGGGTCATCGAAAAGCTAGGACTGTCAAATCAGATTATCTCCGAGGTTCGGGTCCTCAACGGTTTTAACATGTCTTCGGAAACAACTAAAGGTGAAATAACACTAATGGTGAATATCGCTGGGACTATCAAGGCAACGAAATTCTGAGTAATCGAAGGCAACATGAAATATAACGCCTTGCTCGGAAGGCCTTGGATACACGACATCAAAGCTGTACCTTCAACAGTACATCAAATTATTGAGATTTCCATCGGATGAAGGGGTCGTCACCGTTTATGGGGAACAACATGCTGCAAGGGAGATGTTTGCAGTGGAAGAGGCGGTGCCAAAACCTACCGTTCTTTCCCAGAAGACCAAATAGCAATCAGAGATGTCGCCCTCGATAGACGGGGGTGAATAGGGTCGTTTGACCCTGATGATTACGGGGTCCCCCGATCATTTATTGCTCTGGATGAGTCCGACGCGACCAAATCGACAATCGAAGAGCTCGAACAATTTTTAATCCGCAACGATCCACCCAATCGAAAGGTATACCTGAGATCGGGCTTAAACTCCGAGCTTAGGGCCAAATTAAATAATTTCCTTTCAGCTAATGAAAATTCTTTTGCTTGGTCCCATCTAGACATGACAGGCATACCACCAGAAATTACAACACACAAGCTGAGCGTTGATCCAAAATTCCGGCCAATCAAGCAAAAGAGGAGACCCCAGTCCGAAGCTAAACAGGCTTTCATCAAGGATGAGGTAACTAAACTTTTGAACATAGGGTCCATTCGGGAGGTTAAGTACCCAGAATAGTTAGCTAATGTAGTTGTAGTCCCTAAGAAGGGGAATAAGCTTAGAATGTGTATAGACTATAAAGACATAAACAAAGCATGCCCCAAAGATTCTTTCCCCTTGTCCAACATCGATCGCATGATCGATGCTATCGCTGGCCAAGAGACTCTTAGTTTTCTCGACGCCTACTCTGGATATAACCAGATACAAATGGATAAGGATGATCAAGAAAAAACATCCTTCATCACTAAGTATGGCACCTATTGCTATAATGTGATGACTTTTGGGCTTAAAAATGTCGGGGCTACTTACCAACACCTAGTAAATAAAATGTTCGAAAAACAACTAGGTGTAACAATGGAAGTTTATATCGATGACATGTTGGTTAAGTCCCTGCGAGCAGAGGACAATTTAAGTCATTTGCAGGAAACATTCGATGTTCTAAAAAAATACAACATAAAGTTGAATCCGGAGAAGTGTGCATTTGGAGTAGGCTCGGGAAATTCCTTGGCTTTATGGTGTCAAACCGGGGAAAAGAAATCAACCCCGATAAAATTAAGGCCATCGAGGACATAATGGTCGTCGACAGTGTCAAGGCCGTACAGAAAGTAACAGGCCGGATAGCAGCACTAGGCCAATTCATATCGAGGTCGTCGGACAGGAGCCATCAATTCTTCAACTTACTGAAAAAGAAGAACGAATTCTCATGGGGGCCGGAATGTCAACACGCATTGGAAGAACTAAAAAGGTATCTCTCTAGCCCGCCTTTATTACATACGCCGAAAGCAGGCGAGCAGTTATACCTTTACCTCGCCGTATCGGAGATAGCAGTGAGCGGGGTCCTAGTCCTAGAAGAACAAGGTACACAATTTCCTATTTACTACGTCAGTAGAACACTAGGAGAGGCCGAAACCAGGTACCCACACTTAGAAAAATTAGCACTCGCACTATTGAGTGCCTCTAGAAAGTTGAAACCGTACTTCCAATGTCACCCAATATGTGTGGTGACGACTTGCCCGCTTAGAAACGTTATGCATAAACCCGAGTTGTGAGGTCAGTTGGCCAAGTGGGCCATCAAAATAAGCGGGTATGATATCGAATATCGACCCCGAACCTCGATAAACTCTTAAGTACTGGCTGATTTTGTCGCTGATTTCACGCCGTCGCTCGTCCCCGAGGTTGAGAAAGAACTCATGACCAAATCGGGGACTCCTTTGGGAGTATGGACTCTGTTCACAGACGGCGCCTCAAATTTGAAAGGGTCGGGGCTAGGCATCGTACTTAAACCCCTGACCGGGAATACGATTCGACAGTCTATCAAGACTATAAAACTGACTAACAACGAAGCCGAATATGAGGCTATGATTGCAGGTTTGGAGTTAGCCAAAAACTTAGGAGCGGAAGTAATCGAGGCCAAATGCGATTCCCTCCTTGTAGTCAACCAAGTAAATAGAACGTTCGACGTCAGGGAAGAACGTATGCAAAGGTATGTGGATAATCTTCAAGTCACATTACCCAGGTTTAAGGAATGGACCCTACAACATATACCTCGAGAAAAAAATAGCGAAGCCGATGCCCTCACCAATTTAGGCTCGTCAGTCGAAGCTGAGGAAATTGACTCTGAAAAGGTCGTACAGTTATTAAGGTCGGTCATGGAGGAAGGCCATGCCGAGGTCAACTCAACAAGCTTGACTTGGGATTGGAGAAATAAATATATGGAATATCTTAGTTCGGGCAAATTACCATCGGATCCCAAAGATTCAAGAACGTTACGCACATAGGCGGCCCGATTTTGCTTGGCCGATCATGGAACCTTATATAGAAGAACATTCGGAGGTCCTCTAGCCATATGCCTTGGGTTTGGAGGACACCGAGTGCATCTTAAAAGAAATACACGAAGGAACCTGCGGCAACCATCCCGGTTCCGATTCATTGGTTCGAAAAATAATTCGGGTCGGCTATTACTGGAACAACATGGAAAGAGATGCAAAGGAGTTTGTACGCAAGTGCATCGGATGCCAAAAGCATGCACCAATGATCCACCGGCCCGGAGAAACACTACATTCGGTCATATCACCATGCCATTTATGAAGTGGGGCATGGACAGGCTTACGAGAAGGTCAGGGAAAAGGAGGTGATTGACTTCATATGGGACCATATTATTTGCCGGTTTGGAATGCCTTTAGAAGTCGTATGTGATAATGGCAAACAGTTCGTCGGCAGTAAAATAACCAAGTTGTTCGAAGATAACAAGATCAAAAGAATATTATCGACTCCATACTACCCCAGCGGCAATGGTCAAGCAGAATCGACCAACAAAACCATTATCCAAAACTTAAAGAAAAGGCTAACCGACGCTAAAGGAAAATAGAGAGAGATGCTGCCCGAGGTTTTATGGGCATACCGAACAACCGAAAAAACCAGTACCGGGGCCACCCCGTTTTCCTTAGTGTATGGCACCGAAGCATTGATACCGATCAAAGTAGGCGAACCAAGCATCAGGTTTCGATATGCAACTGAAGAGTCAAACCGGGAAGCTATGAACATCAGTCTGGAACTTTTGGATGAAAATAGGGAAGCTGCACTAGTCCGAATGGCAGCCCATAAGTAAAAAAATCGAGAGGTACTACAACCGAAGAACCCGTCTCCGATATTTTAACGCTGGGGACTTGGTACTTAGAAGGATCACGCCCAATACCCGAGACCCCAACGAAGGAAATTGGGACCGAACTGGGAAGGCCTCTGTACTATCTTGAATGTCACAGGAAAGGGGTCTTACAAGCTCGGGACTATGGATGGCAAGCAGTTGCCAAATAACTGGAACGTGAGCCACATGAAGCGGTATTATTGTTGAGGTAATTTATTTCATTTTATCTTTTGTTTCGTTTGTTGTTACTAACTCATGAAGGAGGGATCGGTATCAAACCAATAAGCACAAGGCAGTAGGACTGAAAGCACGCGTTGCACTCTTTTTTCCTTCGACCGATTTTGTCCCAAATTGGGTTTTACAGCAAGGTTTTTAATGAGGCAACAAGAAGTCGTGCTAACATAGAACAGTCATTCATCGGAGTTCACAAATTTGATATTCGACTCTAATAGTGTTCTCGAAATCTTCATCTACTTACTTTGATATCAGGGGGACTTCACAAAGGTCGCTAGGAACCAATGTAAGGGTCAAATGGTCAGAAGAACCGTGCCCGAATAGGTCGATCTGCCCCCCTCATTAAGCAAAGATGTACAAGCATATGAATATTAATAAAGTCTTTTGGCATCAACATTGAGTTTCTAAGCCCGAGGGCTTCTTGGATTATTTCTTCGATTATCATCGCGTTATAAAGAGTTGACATTGTTAAAATATGCATACTGGATTTGAAGGGGAGTAAGACCTAACAAGGCAAACCCCACAATCGATTACTAGGCCAAGGCCATATTGAGTTAACAAAACTCAAAGAGAAGTAAGACAGATTCAGGCAACCTCCGTTTATGAAAGGCTAAAGTCAAACTAGACTAAAATCCGGAGACAACCGGGGTTTGCCGAGGCAAGGCCTCGATTCGCTAAAATGGGGCTAAGGCTGAGTTAACTTATTGAAAGGGACCCAAATTTTGCTAAGGCATGGTCCCAATTCGTTAACATCCCAAAAGCATAGCTTATTGGTCAGGGGGGGGGGGNGGGGGGGGGGGGGGGGGTAGACAAAGCTCATTTAGCCCATCCCCAATTTGAAATAAGGCCAAGGCCAAGTCAATCTTAAATTTGCCGAAACCGGTTCAGTACATTAACCGGTCAAGATTATCCCGAGATACGGGATTTATTCAGTCGATCGTAGAAAAATTTGTAACCCTAGCTAAGGCAGGAAATGGCGAGACTTGAAATTTGCAGAACAAAGTCAAAATAATATAAAGGATGTTTATATACAATGAAGGAATTCTTTTAAACGTTCCGACTACAAAAACAACACTTCTACGGAACAACATCAGTCGGAGCCGTCATCATCTTCCTCGGGGAATGTTTGCTTCCTTATCTCAGCTTCGATCCTTGTTGCTTCAGCGACTTCAGAGGATTGATCGAAACCCCGAGCTTGCAGCTCCTCAAGAACGGAGAGGCGGGTCTGGCATTTGGTATACTCGACCAGCATCTTCAATTGCTCCTGGGCGGCTTCCGCATCAGCTCTATATTGAGCTATCAAATCCTCAGCATCGGCCTTAGTGGAAGCGATCTCGGACTTTGCTTCTTGCAGTTGGTTGACCAGAACTCCCTGATCCTAGGTAAGTGACTCAACTTGGTGCTGGAGAACTCCGACCCTCTCCCGCGCCTCCGAGACTTGTCCTTCTAAGCGAATTTGGAGGGCCTTTTTTTCCGAAGTCAGAGTCTCAACCATGGCTTTCCAACCGCTAATTTCAGCCTTAGCCTCGTTCACTTCAAATCGGAGTCGGTCTAACCGATTGGTCAGTTGCCCCAGCTGGTCAACCTCTTTGCTGTGCTCCCTCCGCATGAAATCTAGCTCGGCCCGAAGGCTCGACATCTCACCTTCGAGCCGCTGACGTTGTGCCCGCTCTTGCGTCATTCCTTCCTTGACCCGAAGGAACGCCTCATGGTGAAGCACCGAAGACTGCAAGGTATACATATTAAGATAGTCAGTGCAGACTTAGGGATAAGATAGTGGGTATAAGATATAACATATAAGGAAGCATACCCTGTTCGATGCCTGCTGAGCTTCATTGAATAAGCATGACCAGTCCACTGCATTCATCGCGGCCTGGTCCTCATCAGTCACCAAGCAATGCAGATAGTTGGGCACGCCTACCGGTGCACCCAATACTTGAGCATCCTCGGGGACGGCAAACGTTATCACCCTCTTCCGATCGGGGTTAGAGGTCGGAGCAGGAAATCTTTCGACCAATTTGGTACCAACAGACACCCCATTCGTCTCGGCTGGGGGCCTCCTTCTTGGCACTTCAAGCCCGAAGGTATCAGCCGATGGCACCCCATCGAAGAATTCTTCAAAGGCTCCAGCTGCAACCGGACCTTTACTCGGTGTATGCATTCTTGCAGCCTGGGCATCGTTCAGAGTTACCTCTGAAAAAGAAGGTGAATCCATCGTCTCCGGGATGTCCGAGACTCCTTGTGTTGCCCCTTCTATGCCAGCCCGAATCTCGATTCTCATTCTCGTCTCGAGATCCTCCTCTCGAGTAGTGCAAGCTTCACCGACGGTTGACTCGGGGACTGCACGATGTGGTTCATTGTTTAAAGTTTTGGGGCTCCTTTCCCCATCGGAGCTATCGCTCACTTGGATGGTAGGGTCGGTGACAGTGACTTGGCGGGCCCTCATCTTTTTCCTTACAGAACTTATCGATTAAACATTTGAAGGAAAGCAATAAATGGCTTTAAAAGACGACACTTACGACTTAAGTTCCACTTCTCAGAGAATGGAATGTATTATGCGGGGATCAAATCGGAGGTCCTTATTCGGACAAACTGACTCATCCAGCCCCGATCTTTGTCTTCATCAATGCTCGAGAATGGAGCCTTGCTGGCCCGGCGAGCGAGTTTTATTAGCCCCCCTCGGAACATCTGGGGACTATATAATCGATGAAGGTGGTCAGCGGTGAAGAGATGCCCCCCTTCGACCTTACTCACGAAGAAGCAGAAGAGATGGACAATACGCCAAACGGATGGATGAACCTGACTCAAAGTAACATTATATCTTTTACAAAAATCGACAATTATGGGGTCCAGGGATCCAAAAGTGAAAGGGTAAGTGTAGACGCTTAGGTAACCTTCCACGTGAGTGGTAATCGACTCACTCGGAAAAGGGACTACCACATCTTTGTCGGCCCAGTTGCACTCCACCTTCACCCTATCAAGGACTTTGTGCGTGATCGAGCTGATATACATTGAGACCGGTTCACCTCGACCGGGCACCGAATAAGGCTTCTCGACTTTGAAGTCGCAACCGATAAAACACCCAACTGGTACAAAGGCCTTCAAAGGAGGTTCCGCGGAGGTTTCCTCAACGCGAACAGGCTCAGCCTCTTCAGCGGGCTGAGAAGGGGAAGATTGTTGCTTCTAAGGAACAGATTTAGAAGTTTTGGCCATAGTGATTGAAGCAATAGAAATGAAAAACGAAGAAGTGTAAGATGCAAGAGAGATTTTGTGATGCAAAGATGCAGAAAACTAGAAGTAGCAGGTTGTTGAGCAGCGTAAAGGTTTGGAACTCAAAGAGTGAGGGAAATATTTATACTTTCCCAAAAGTGGCAGTTCAAAGCACGAGGTAAGGGAGCATTAAATGGAACCTGCAGCAGTTGCAGGGTTTGCAGTCAGATAAGACAAGCAATGATTTCCTTTGACAACTGTCACGTGCGTCACGGCGCTGCCGTCACACACCAGTAAAAGGTTTTCTAAGGTTGAGTTATTTGATCCTTCGAACTTCGTTTCATGCTCAATGAGTATGCTGTTGTTTGACCTAATTTCGAAGTACGGCGATTCATATCGTTTTTTGTCATTACTCTCCAATAAACGAGGGGACTATCTGTATTCGGTCGGATACAACCGAGCATGCAAGGAAGGTCGGGCTTAAGTGTAGTTCAAGACCGAATTACTTTGAATCGGGATCAGCATTTCGGGAAGGAAAGCCTGAGGTCGGGCTTCATTGGATTCGGAACCGGAGCGATCGAAACAAGGCAGTCGACACCGATCGCAGAAGATGGATTTTATGGTAAAAGGATCAATTTCATATAACGGGAAGGCCGGAAATCTCACGGAATACTGATATCTCGGCGAGAATCACAGTCTCAACCATCATAGACGTTAGACCAGTGTTTCAAGGGATATTCCATCCTATAATTAAGTTGATTTATCTTGTAATTAAGTCTTTTACCATATGTAGAACTCTCTTCTTATGTATAAAAGGGGGACACAACTTCATTGTATAGACACGAAATACACACCAGAATACTGATTATCATTTTCTATCTATCTCTTATAAAAGTTGTCTATTTTGCATTCCATATTGCTCTATTACAGAAAATTCATTCCACCTCAACGGTTTGATCATTCCTTTATTTACTTAAGTCAATTATTATTTTTACTGTTATATTTTTTGTTGTATCGAATTATTTCACGTATCCTTAGCACCACGAATAAATTCAATTGTTGCTCGAATTTTAGAGTAAACAGTATGCTTCTCATATAGTTGCCGAGATGAGCGATAGGGTGCACCTGTTCGCGAATGGATTGGGACCACATCTAATAAATGAGTGGACAACAGCCTCCTTGATAGAGGGCATGGATATTTCCCATATTCAGGCTTATGCCCATACACTAGAGGATCGTAAGCGCTAGCAAAGAGCGGACAGGGAGCAAGATAGTGGCCAGCATAAGAGGGCGAGATTTGCAGGGTATTCTGGTGACTTCAGGCGTAGTGTCAGACCCTAGTATTCGAGGAGTTTGGCGCTACCTGTAGCTAGTGCTCCTCCACACTTTCAGAGGCCTCAATATGATCAATTTACCTATTCCGCTTCAGGTTAGAGTTCGCGGGCATCACGCTCACAATATCATAGGGATACTAGTCAGACGAAACCCCCAGCACCTCGTTGTGATCAGTGCGGCAAGGCCCACTTTGGACTTTGCTGTCGAGGTTCCGATGCATGCTATTCTTGCGGATAGCCTGGCCATATGATGTGGGATTGTCCTAACTGAGGAGGGGGTAGTATGGCTCAGCCGACTGGATCTGTGGCTGGTTCTTCCTCATCAGTCCGACCTCCAGCACGGGGTTTTCAGCAGTCGACAGGTCGTGGTAGAGGTAGAAGTGCAGTGCCGAGTTCGAGCGGTACTCAAAATCAAACATATGCTCTAGTAGGTCGACCGGATCTCGAGTCATCTCCGGATGTTGTTAGAGGTAAATTGATTGTTTTTTCTTATAATGTGTATGCGTTGATTGATCCGGGATCTACATTATCATATGTTACAGCCTTTGTGGCTAATAAGTTTGGCGTCAAACCTGAATTAATATGTAAACCACTTGCGGTATCTACTCCGATAGGAGAATCAGTGATTGCTAGAAGAGTAAATAGAGGTTGTACAGTGATGATTTGTAGTCGTCAAACCTCGGCGAATTTTTTTGAGGTAGAAATGGTTGATTTCGATGTGATAATGGGAATGGAATGGTAGGCCTCATGCTATGCAAATGTTGATCGTCGTACGGAGATGGTTAGGTTTCAGTTTCCTGGTGAACCCGTCATCGAATGGAAGAGGAACATTGCTACGCTGAAAGGTATGTTCATTTCCTATCTTAAGGCAAGGAAGATGATCTCAAAGGGTTACATTTATCATCTCGTTCGCGTTAGGGATGCGGAGGCGAAGCCGCCTACCCTACAATCAATTCCCGTGGTCAATGGATTTCTAGATGTTTTCCTAGATGAACTCTCAGATCTTCCTCCTGAAAGGGAGATTGAGTTTAGCACTGATGTGTTTCCTGACACTCAACCGATCTCTATCCCTCCATACAGGATGGCCTCGGTAGAGTTCCAAGAGTTGAAGGTGCAGTTGAAGGAGTTGCTGGATAAGGGCTTCATAAGGCCCAGCACTTCACCTTGGGGTGCGCCAGTCTTGTTCGTGCAAAAGAAAGACGGGTCGTTAAGGATGTGTATCGATTATCGACAGTTGAATAAGTTTACTATAAAGAACAAATATTGACTTCCAAGGATTGAAGACCTGTTTGACCAACTCTAGGGTGCCAAGTATTTTTCCAATATTGACTTACGTTCAGGGTATCATCAGGTGCGGGTCAAGGAGAAGGATATTCCAAAAATAGCCTTCCGAACAAGATATGGGCATTTCAAGTTCTTGGTAATGTCGTTCGGGCTAACAAATGCCCCATCAGATTTTTTGGATCTCATGAATATTGTATTCAGGCCCTATCTCGATGTGTTCGTGATTGTATTCATTGATGACATTATGGTGTATTCTCGTTCAGAGACAGAACATATGGGCCACTAGCGGATAGTATTACAGACCCTTCGGGATCGTAAGTTGTATGCTAAGCTCTCCAAATATGAATTCTAGCTAAGCTCAGTAGCATTCATTGGCCATGTGATATCTGACGAGGGTATTAGTGTTGACATTAAAAAGATCGACGTAGTGAATAATTGGCCAAGACCTACAACACCGTCAGAAATCCGCAGTTTTCTGGTGCTAGCAGGATATTATAGGATGTTTGTAGAAGGGTTTTCCTCTATATCAGCCCCATTGACTAAGTTGACACGGAAAGCTACCATGTTCCAGTGCTCTGACGCTTGTGAACGTGGTTTTCAGGAGCTAAAGAATTGATTGACATCCGCACCAGTGCTCACTCTCCCAGAAGGAACCAAAGGTTATGTGGTATATTGTGATGCCTCAAATATAGGTTTTGGGTGCATATTGATGCAACATGGGAAGGTGATTGCCTATGCATCAAGACAATAAAAGAAGCATGAAAATAATTACCCGACTCATGATTTGGAATTGGCGGCAGCAATATATGCTTTGAAGATTTTGCGGCACTACTTATATGGTGTCCATGTTGACATCTACACATATCACAAAAGTTTACAATACATCTTCAAGCAGAAGGAGTTGAATATGAGGCAGCGTAGGTGGCTTGAATTACTGAAAGATTACGATGTTGAGATATAGTACCATCCCGGTAAAGCCAATATTGTGGCAGACGCTCTTAGTCGTCAGTCAATGGGAAGCCTAGTACACATAGAGGCAAGTAGACAGGGGTTGACTAAAGAACTTCATCATCTAGCCAATATGAGAATCAGATTGTTAGACTCTGATGATGGAGGTGTTATATACAGAATACGTCAGAATCATCTTTGGTAACCGAGGTAAAACCACGGCAACATGAAGATCCTACCTTAGTACAATTGAGAGAGAGCGTTCAGCAGTGTAAAATTATGACTTTTGAGATTGGAGGAGATGGGGCACTAAGATATCAGGGCCGATTATGTGTGCCTAATGTAGCAGGGTTGCGAGAGAAAATTATGATTCAGATTCATCAATCCCAATATTCCATCCATCCCGGTTCGACAAATATGTATCATGACATTAAGGAGCTGTATTGGTGGGATAACATGAAGAAGTCTATTGCAGAATTTGTAGCCCAGTGCCCTAATTGTCAACAAGTAAAGATTGAGCATCAGAAACCCGGTGGATTGATTCAGAATATAGAGATTCCGACTTGGAAATGGGAGGTGATTAATATGGACTTCATTATGGGAATACCTCGCTCTTATCACATGTTTAACTCCATCTGGGTGATAGTTGATCGACTTATAAAATGTGCCCATTTTCTGCCAATTAAGACAACTTTCACTGTTGAAGATTATGCGAAATTGTATGTCAAGGAGATTGTTAGGCTTCATGGTGTGCCATTATATATTATATCAGACCGAGGAGCTCAATTTACGGCTACCTTTTGGAAGTCTTTTCAGAAGGGTTTAGGCACACAAGTGAATCTTAGCATGGCATTCCATCCGCAGACTGATGGACATGCTGAACGTACCATTCACTTGAAGATATGCTACGAGCATGTGTTCTAGATTTCAAGGGGAACTGGGATGATCATCTGGAACTCATAGAATTCACCTACAATAATAGCTACCAGTCTAGTATTAAAATAGCCTCGTACGAGGCACTATACGGGAGGAGATGTAGATCACCAGTTGGATGGTTCGAAGTCGGTGAGACGGAATTATATGGGGCAGATTTGATTGACCAAGCCATTAAGAAGGTGAAAGTGATACAAGAGCGACTGAAGGCGCCACAAAGCAAGCAAAAATCTTATTTTGATGCCCGACGTCGTGACCTGGAATTTGAGGTTGGTGATTGAATTTTCCTGAAGATCTCGCCGATGAAGGGTGTTATGCATTTTGGGAATAACAGTAAACTGAATCAGCGGTATATCGGGCCGTATAAAATTCTTCGACGAATTGGACAGGTTGCTTATGAGTTAGAATTGCCATACGAATTTCACCCGGTATTACACGTATCTGTGTTGAGGAAATGTATTGGAGACCCTTCTCTGGTCATCCTATCAAAGATGTACAAG
Organism: Nicotiana obtusifolia; assembly: GCA_002018475.1. Taxonomy (NCBI): domain Eukaryota; kingdom Viridiplantae; phylum Streptophyta; class Magnoliopsida; order Solanales; family Solanaceae; genus Nicotiana; species Nicotiana obtusifolia. Next base: position 78,413 of record MCJB01027323.1, read on the forward strand.
TTACAAAGGATCTATCATATAAAGAAATGCCAGTGGCTTATGTTCATAATTTTACTCATACTTTAGGTCAAATGTCACTAAACTTTTCTCCAAATTTACTTGGAATTACAGGGTGATCTACCAACCAAATTGAATATCTATGAGTTTAGTTTCTAACGCATTGAATCATTTGTCGATCGATCTCCGAGGTGAGAGATATTCGCATTTTCATGAGACTGCGCCAAGCAGCTCTCGGTGGGGCCCACATAGGCGGTTAAGACATATGGATATATATAAACACACCTCAACCCCGTCTTACGTCATTAGTTTTCAGTATATTCAGACCTTAGAACCCAAAGAACACTCTATCAAGGTTCTCTAGTGATCCAAGACTAAAACAACGGGCAAACAACACAAATCAAGATTCGGGAATCCGGTGGCGCGAGTAAGTTTCTGTTCTTCTTGTTGTTGCTGATTTTTGTGTTGTTCCAGCTCGTGTGGGTGGTTGTTTTAAGTTGGTTTCGTTCTATAAAATACCCCCTCATGTTTTAATATCAACCCTAGGTTATTTCAAGTCTTCTAAAGTGATTCTAGTGCCGAAAAACCCTAATTGATTGCTAGTTCGCTTCCTTGTTCTTATGGCAGCATTGAAGGGATATTTCGTGGTCAATTAAGGTAAAATTGAAGTTTTTCATCCTTTTTAAAGGTAAGGAACCTTTTATTCTACATGTATTTAAGATTATCCAAGTTATGGCTTAGTCGTTGAAGAACTTGTGAGATGTATGTCAGAAGGCTTGCTAGTATGTTGTTGGTTGGTGGACTATTTTGGGAGGCTTATTATGATTATTATTGATGTTGTTTAGGCTGTTTGGTGATTGTGTTAACTTGTGGGAAGTCATATATATAGGGGAGGTTCTGTTCGTTTCATCGTAACATATGTTATGGTTAATACATAATAGTCACGACGCCTAAACGATAACGATAGTGTCATTTCTCTTATTTGTAGACTAAGGAGACGTGGCAGTTTCATAGCTTGAGATTGGGCAGTATATACAAGGTATGTGAGACTGTCCCTTTCCTTCTTTTGCACGACTCTGATTGTACATAATGCAATGGACGAGCCTCCAAAGATACTCTACTCTTAGAAGGTAGTAGCACTTATATTGTTTCCCTCTCTTATGGGAGGATTGATGTTGATGCTACTTCTTTGACCTTACGCCACTCCGAAGGGTTCAAAGTGTGATTCCAATGAGTCCCGCATGCATTATCTATTTTACTCTACCGAGCCGCGCTATAGTCGGCCGGGTATGGCACCTATTGTGTAACTATATATATATGTATCTGTTTTACTCTACTGAGCCGCGCTATGGTCGCCATCTATTGTACTCTACCGAGTCCATGCGCTAGTCGGTCGGGTATTGCACCTACTGTGCAACCACTGATCAGTTGGGTATGATGTTACCGAGCATTATGATGGCCGAGGTATGATATGATGATTATAAGGCCCACAGAGGCGTATGTATATGATTATTTTAAAAGGATATATATGTATATGCATATCAGGTATTTCATGATTAGTCGCCCTCAGATGTTACAGGGTGTATATATTCTATCCCTATGCACATTATTGTTCTTACATTATGCTTTCCTACCTTACATATTAAGTACCTTATTCGTACTGACGTCCTTTTATTTGTGGACGCTGCATGTCATGCTGCAGGTCCTGATTGACAGGTAGGCGAAGCTCCCCCACCACAGTAGGCTGCCAGTTCAGCGGTTATTGGCGAATCCCTTCTTCGGACTTGCCGTGGTCTTGGTATGCATTTTTGTTAGAGGCATTACGGGTATGTCAGGGGCCTGTTCCGGCCATGTTGCATCACTTATGTTACTGTAGAGGCCCATAGACAGGTGTCGACTCATGTATGGTTGGGATTGCCTTGTCGGCAAATTTATTTTGGTTGTATAGTTTTTTCATGACAGCCTTGTCGGCCATGTTTTATATGTTTATGTCATTATCTGGAATTTTGGTTTATTAGGATTATTGTCTGCCATTCATACTGATCTCGTCGGCCCTTATAGATAATAAGAATGGTTACATAAAATGTACGTTGGTACTCGGCAAGTAAGGCCCGGGTGCCCGTCATGGCCCTTCAATTTGTGTCATGACAACGATGAAGGAGGAAAGCTGGCAAAAGCTTACTTATTGCTAGATATGAGTGATATGGGAAACAACATTGATGGGGTCAAAAGAGCCAAGCATGGAGAAGGTCCTCCATGACCAAGTAGATTAGGAGATGATGTTCCTTACTGATTTCTAGCTTAGATTATATTTCAACGTAATAAGGCTAAATGCCATTAGTAACTTTAGTATATTATGGTTGGTTTAGTAAAAGATTAATTTGGCTCATTTCGTATTAATGAAATGAAGCAATCCTTGGCACCAATTTTCTCCAAGTTTATGTGTCACTTAGGCGTACCTTAGGCACAATGGGGTCCCCAAATTAGGACGCGAATTGTTGCATGACTTTGTGAAAAAAATTTAATATTACGAACACTTTTTTATTTCACTTTACTTGGTTACCTTTTGCTTTTTCATTCTTTCTGATTATTCCCATTCCCAAAGGTTGGTTCGTGCATACTGCCATCATCAACATAGCACACTAGATCTAGAGGTCCTCCACCTCCTCCTCCACCGAGTGACCCGAAAAGCAAAAGCAAGGGCAAAGGGAATATTGATGATTTAAGTGGTATCCGGAAAGACAATGTTGTTGTGGCGGAAAATGTTGAAACTTCATATGGTAGAAGTACTCCGGGGTAGAACGAGTTGGTCTTACGTTTGGAGAAGAAAATCCTGGAACTACAGGGCGAGCTTGAATAGGTCCGAAATCTGCCAATCCTTTCCCTTACTCTCAATGTTCCTGACATCAACCAGCAAAACCCGACAACCCAAAACCAAACACCACCAGAAAACACACAAAACCAGAACCCACTACCCATGGATCCAAATCCTCCCGGACCACACCACTTTCATAATTCTGCACCTCCCTAGAACCTTAACCCACCACCAGTGCAAACCCGTCAACAACATCACTATCATCCAATTCAATACCAGCAAACCACTGCACATCACATTCCATAAAATGCACCACAACCTACTCCCGATCACCAAAACTCGACCAACGATCACCTATATACCCAAGTTCCAGAGACTCATCAAAGCAATTTGATATATGTAGAAACCTTACCCCATACCCCAGAGCAAACCCTATACATACCCGAACCGACTAAAACGGACCTGCTCATTAGAAACATTGCGGAGGAACTCAATAAACTCACAGGGAGTGCCCAGACTGTTGAAGGTGGGAAAGGCGTTTAAGGTATGAATTATGAAGATCTATGTATTCAGCCAGACGTGGAATTGGTAGAGGGTTAAAATCCTCTAAAGTTCAAAATGTTCTATGGCATTGGTAATCCGAAGGTGCATCTAAGAACATATTGCGACAAGCTTGTAGGAGTGGGTAAGAATTAACGAAGCCTTACACGAGACACTTTGCCATGGTATGTCAATCAAAACCCAAAGAAGTGGGATAATTGGGTAAGTGTGGCAAGATTTCATGGAGAGATTCAGGTTAAACACGGAAAACGTGCCAGACGTTTTCTACATTCAAAATCTCAAGAAGAAGCCGACAGAAACCTTCCGCAAGTATGCTACTTGTTGGAGATTGGAGGCCGCAAAGGTAAGGCCAACAATTGAAGAAGAACAAATGGACAAGTTCTTTGTTAGAGCAAAAGATCCGCAATATTATGAATGGTTGATGGTCATCGAAAATCACAAGTTCTTAGACATCATCAAGTTAGGTGAAAGAATAGAAGAAGGAATCAAAAGTGGGATGATAATTAGTTTCAAGGCGCTGCAGGCCACGAATAAAGCTTTGCATTTAGGATGTATTTCAAAGAAGAAAGAAGTGGGTGCCGTGATGGTAGCCCAGGGACATAAGTCTCCCCTCACGTACCAAACACCTCCATCCACATATCAACCCTCACCCCCAAAATACCAATACCCTGCCACCACCTACCATACCTACAACACTCAACCCGTATATTACCATTCACCTCCACCTGCCCGCCAAAGCTACCCAGAGCCACGTCCAAATTTCGACCACAGACCTCCTAAACAATACACCCCATTTGCTGAACCCATAGCCGAATCGTTTGAAAGACTGAAGGCCGCTTGTTACGTCACCCTTATTCCTGCTGTTGTTGTGGAAAATCCTTCCCAATGGATCAACCCTAACAAAACATGTGATTATCATTCATGCATGAAGGGTCATACCATTAAGGAATGTCGCACGTTGAAAGGCAAGATTCAGATGCTAATCAACACCAAGGTAATACAAGCAAAGGAAGCTGCACTGAACATCCGCAACAGCCCTCTCCCGAATCACAGAGGTGAGGGAGTGAATGCGATAGAAACAGATAAAGAGTGGGATTAGGAAGATCCATTAGACTCATTCAACAGGGAGATGCTCATAAAAGATCTCCGGTCACCCTCACACCAGTTGTGATACAAACTCATGCGCCATTTGAAGTTAAGGTAGCTACACCCTTCACTATAATGGTAGGCACAATGGACGTAACAAAAACATCCGCAAATATATATACACAACAAGATAACTAAATTCACACCAAAAGAATTCGCCAAATGCAACCTCATCAAGCTATAAAATACTTTGCCCTCTCGCATTCAATCATTACTCTTCTTGCATAGGCCTAAGCACTTCCTTCATCATCGCATAAGGCTAAACACTACCTTTCTTGCATGAGACTAAACACTCTCTCCATTCTTTGCATGAGACTAAGAATTGTCTCCATTATTGCATAAGACTAAGCATTGCCTTTCCTTGCATGAGACTAAACACTGTCTCGTTCTTTTCATGAGACAAATCATTGTCTCCATTATTGCATAAGGCTAAGCATTGCCTTCAGTTGCATGAGACTAAACATTGTCTCTATTCTTGGCATGAGACTAAGCAATGTCTCCTTTCTTTGCATGAGACTAAACACTATCTCCATTCCTTGCATAAGGCTAAGCACTTCCCCCATTATTACATAAGGCTATGCATTGCCTTTCCTTGCATGAGACTAAGCAATGTCTCCATTACTGCATAAGGCTAAATATGTTACAACCCATATTTGGATATGTTAGATTACGCCGTAAGTTAGTCTACGTAGGTATGAGAAGAGATTATCTTTGAGATGAAAAGAATTTAGTCCTTTTGGTCTTAAATGATACAAGGGTGTATAAGAGTGGTTAACAAGTATTAGAAGTTAAAACGAATCAAGGATGTTGTAACTCATATTTTTGGGTGAATCTAGAGGTGATTAATATTACCAAGAGGTCGTGTTTTAAGGTATTTGAATTATATAATACCCATTTTATAAGTCTTGAAGTCAAACGAGGTATGAAACAAAAGTCTACAAAAGTTGTCGTAACTTACGTTCATAATTTTACTTATACTTTAAGTCAAATGTTACTAAGCTTTTTCCAAATTTACTTGGAATTATGGGGTGATCTACCCACCAAATTCAAGATCTATGAGCCTAGTCTCTAACGCACTAAAACGTTTTTCGATACAAACTCCGAGATGAATGATATTCGCGTTTTCGCGAGACTGCGCCAAGCAGCTCTCTATGGAGCCCACATAGGCGGTTAAGACATATGGATATATATAACACGCCTCAACCCTGTTTTAAGTCATTAGTGTTCAGTATATTAATACTTTAGAACCCTAAGAACACTCTCTCAAGGTCCTCTCATGATCCAAGACCAAAACAAAGGGCAAACAACACAAATCAAGTCCCGGGAATCCCGTAACGCTAGTAAGTTTCTCGTTCTTCTTGTTGTTGCTGATTTTTGTGTTGTTCTAGCTCGTTTGGGAGGTTTTTTTAAGTTTTTTATGGTCTGTAAATACTCCCTAATGTTTTAATATCAACCCTAGGTGATTTCAAGTCTTCTAAAGTGATTCTAGTGCCGAAAACCCCTAATTAATTGCTAGCTTTGCTTCCTTGTTGTTGTAGCTGCATTGGAGGGATATTTCGTCCTCAATTTATGTCAAATTGGAGTTTTTATTTATTTTTAAAGGTATGGAACCTCATACCCTACATGTATTTAAGATTATCCAAGTTACGGCTAAGTCGTTGAAGCTTGAACTTGTGAGATATATGTTGAAAGGGTAGCTAGTAATGTTGTTGGTTGGTGGACTATTTTGGGAGGCTCAATATGATTATTATTGATGTTGTTTGGGCTTTTTTGTGATTGTTTTAACTTGCGGAAAGTCATATAAATTGGGTAGGTGCTGTCCATATCATCGTAAAATAGGTTACGGTTGATACATAATAGTTACGATGCTTAAACGATAACGATAGTTTCATTTCTCTTATTGTAGACTAAGGATTCATGGCATTTTCATAGCTTCAGGTTGGGCAGTATATACAAGGTATGTGAGGCTATCCCTTTGCTTCTTTTGCACGACTTCGATTGTGCGTAATGTAATGAACGAGCTTCAAAAGATACTCCATTCTTAGAAGCTACCAGTACTTACATTGTTTCCCGTCTTATGCAACGATTGATGTTGATGTTACTTCTCTTGTTCTTATGCTATCAATGTTTTTGGTACTTTCTGATTCTTATAATATTCTTGATAAATATTTAGTCCTAATAACGTGTACGGAGGATACCAACCTTACGTCACTCCAAAAGGTTCAAAATGCAATTTCAATGAGTCCAGCACACATCATATATATGTAGCTACTTTACTCTACTGAGCCGCACTATAGTCGGCCGGGTACGACACCTATTGTGCAACCACAGATCAGTGGGGTTTTATCGAGCTCTACGTGGCCGGGTACGATTCTACCAAGCCTTATGATGGCCAGGTACGTTTTTACCGAGCCTATTAGGGCCTGGTACGATAGGATGATGATGATGCCCTCAGAGGCGTATGTTTTAAAAGCTTATGTGTTGTGTGTATATATATATATGTATCATGCATTCATGTCAGTAGCCCTCAGAGCTACGTAGATGTTACAGGTTGTATATTCTCTATCCCTATTTATATTATAACTTACTTATGCTTTCCTGCCTTACATACTCAGTACTTTATTCTTAATGACGTCCTTTTATTTGTGGACACTGCATGTCGTGCTGCAGGTCTTGATAGACAGGTAAGCGAAGCTCCCCCACCATAGTAGGCTGCCCGGTTCAGCGGTTATTGGTGAGATCCCTTCTCCGGTCTTGCCGTGATCTTGGTATGCATTTTTCCTATAGACTTTATGGGTATGTCGGGGCCCTGTTCCAGCAATATTGCTTCATTAGAGGATCATTGACAGGTGTCGACTCATGTATAGTTTGGATTGCTTTGTCGACTAATTTTTGTTGTATAGTCTCTCATGGCAGCTTGTCATCTCGTCCCTTATACATAGTTTCATGATAACCTTGCCGGCCCATGATCTATATGTTCATGCCATTATCTGTCATTGTTGGTTGTTCAGGATTCATGTCTACCATTTATATTGATCTCGTTGGCCCTTATAGATAATAAGAAAGGTTAGAGAAAATGTGCGTTGGTGCTCGGCAGGTATGGCCCGGATGCCAGTCATGGCCCTCCAGTTTGGGGCGTGACAAACTTGGTATCAGAGCAAGTCTATCCTAGGGGTTGTCTATGAATTTTGTCAAGTAGAGTCTTGGTAATTGATGTGTAGCGCGCCACATTTATAATCAGGAGGCTACATGACATTTAGGGTTGTTTTCTTCTTCCATAATCTAGATCATGCTTAGAGTTGAGTCGTAAGTGTTCGTCTCTAATATTCACCATGTTTTTTTTCTGTGATGCCTTCAACTGAGAAGCAAGCGATTAACGGACGGCTTGATACAGCTGCGGGAGAGGGTACCAGTCAAGTGCCTCAGCCAGAGATGTCCTAAGTGAGCCTCAAGGTGAGGTGCCATCTCATACCTCATCTACTCCTCCTCCAGAGGATATTAGGAGGCACCCAACACCTCTAGTTCCTCCATCAAGCACTATAGACCGGGATATGCGGAGTGCGATACAATTGTTGACAAGCTTGGTAGCTGCTCAAGCTCATAGGCAGAATATTGGTGCTGCTAATAAACCGGTTAGTGCGAGAGTTCGTGATTTTATTAATCTAGACCCTCCAGTGTTTATCGGATCAGACCCCTACGAGAACCTGTAGACTTTTATTGATCAGGTTTATCGTATACTACGGGTTATGCTTGCTAGTGATATAGAGGCAGTAGAGTTGGCTTCTTATCGGTTACGGGATTTAGCAGTTTTCTGGTATGATAGTTGGGAGAGATCCAAGGGTCCGAGCGCTCCTCCATCTGTCTGAAAGGAATTCTCGGAGGCCTTTCTTCATCACTACTTGCCAGTTGAGATACGACGAGCTAGAGCTGATAAGTTCTTGAACCTTCAACACGATAATATGAGTGTGCGAGAGTATAGTATGCAGTTTGATTCTTTAGCAAGGTATGCTCTCCATATGGTGACCGAGATGAGCGATAGGGTGCACCTATTCGTGAACGGGTTAGGACCACATCTGATAAATGAGTGCACGATAGCCTCCTTGGTAGAGGGCATGTATATTTCCCGTATTCAGGCTTATGCCCAGACATTAGAGAATTGTAAGCGCCAACAAAGAGCAGACAAGGAGCAGGATAGGGCTAGCATAAGAGGGCGAGATTTGCAGGGTATTCTGGTGACTTCAAAGGTAGTATCAGGCCCCAGTCTTTGAGGAGTTTGGAGACACCTATAACTAGTGCTCCTCCATGCTTTTAGAGGCCTCAATATGATCAATTTACCTATTTTTCTTCAGGTCAGAGTTCGCGGGCATCACACTCACAATATCATAGGGATACTAGTCAGACGAGACCTCCAACACCTCGTTGTGATTAGTGCGGCAAGGCCCACTTTGGACTGTGCTGTCGAGGTTCCGATGCGTGCTATTCTTGCAGATAGCCTGGCCATATGATGTGGGATTGTCCTAACTGAGGAGGTGGTGGTATGGCTTAGCCGACTAGAACTGTGTTTGGTTCTTCCTCATAAGTTCAACCTCCAGCACCGGATTTTCAATAGTCGACAGTTCGTGGTAGAGGTAGAGGTGCAGTGCCGAGTTCGAGTGGTATACAAAATCGAACATATGCTCTAGTAGATCGACAACATCTCGAATCATCTCCTGATGTTGTTACAGGTGTATTGTCGGTGTTTTCTTATGATGTATATACATTGATTGATCGGGGATCTACATTATCATATGTTACGCCATTTGTGGCTACTAAGGTTTGCGTCAAACCTGAATTAATAAGTAAACCACTTGCGGTATCTACTCCGATAGGAGAATCTATTATTGCTAGAAGGGTATATAGAGGTTGCACAGTGATGATTTGTAGTCGTCAAACCTCAGCAAATTTATTTGAGTTAGAAATGGTTGATTTCGATGTGATAATGGGAATGGACTGGTTAGCCTCATGCTATGCAAATGTTGATTGTCGTATAAAGATGGTTAGGTTTCAGTTTCCTGGTGAAGCCGTCATCGAATGGAAGGGGAACATTCCTACGCCGAATGGTATGTTTATTTCCTATCTTAAAGCAAGGAAGATGATCTCAAAGGGTTACATTTATCATGTCGTTCGCGTTAGGGATGCGGAGGCGAAACCGCCTACTCTACAATCAATCCCCGTGGTCAATGAATTTCTAGATGTTTTCCCAGATGAAATCCCAGGTCTTCCTTCTGAAAGGGAGATTGAGTTTAGCATTGATGTGTTGCCTGACACTCAACCGATCTCTATCCCTCCATATAGGATGGCCTCGGTAGAGTTGTGATAGTTGAAGGCGCAGTTGAAGGAGTTGCTGGATAAGGGCTTCATTAGGCCTAGCACTTCACCTTGGGGTGCGCCAGTCTTGTTCGTGCGAAAGTAAGATGGGTCGTTAAGGATGTGTATCGATTATCGACAGTTGAATAAGTTTACTATAAAGAACAAATATCCACATCTAAGGATTGACGATCTGTTTGACCAACTCTAGGGTGCCAATTATTTCTCCAAGATTGACTTACGTTCAAGGTATCATCAGGTGAGAGTTAAGGAGAAGGATATTCCAAAGACGGCATTTCAAACAAGATATGGGCACTTTGAGTTCTTAGTGATGTCGTTCGAGAACAAATGCCCCAGCAGCTTTTATAGATCTCATGAATAGTGTAGTCAGGCCCTATCTTGATGTGTTCGTGATCGTGTTCATTGATGACATTCTGGTGTATTCTCATTCGGAGGCGGAACATGCGAGCCACTTGCGGATAGTATTACAAACCCTTCAGGATCGTAAGTTTTATGCTAGGCTCTCCAAATGTGAATTTTGGCTAAACTCAGTAGCATTCCTTGACCATGTGATATCTGACGAGGGTATTAGTGTTGACACACAGAAGATCGATGTAGTGAAGAATTGGCCAAGACCTACAACACCGTCAAAAGTCCGCAGCTTCCTGGGGCTAGCAGGATATTATAGGTGGTTTATAGAAGGGTTTTCCTCTATGTCAGCACCATTGACTAAGTTAACACAGAAAGGTACCAAGTTCCAGTGGTCTGACGCTTGTGACCGTAGTTTTCAGGAGGTAAAGAATCAATTGACATCCGCGCCAGTGCTCACTCTCCCAGAAGAAATAAAAGGTTATGTGGTATATTGTGATGCCTCAAGAAAAGGTTTGGGGTGCGTATTGATTCAACGTGGGAAGGTGATTGCTTATGCATCAAGACAATTGAAGACGCATGAAAGTAATTACCCGATTCAAGATTTTTAATTGGCTGCAGTAATATATGCTTTGAAGATCTGGCGGTACTACTTATACGGTGTCCATGTTGACATCTACACAGATCACAAAAGTTTACAATACATCTTCAAGCGGAAGGAGTTGAATATGAGGCTGCGTAGGGGGCTTGAATTACTAAAAGATTACGATGTTGAGATATTGTACCATCACGGTAAGGCCAATGTTGTGGCAGACACTCTCAGTCGTAAGTCAATAGGAAGTTTAGTACACATTGAGACAGGTAGACAGGGGTTGACTGAAGAGCTTCATCAGCTAGCCAATATGAGAATCAAATAGTTAGACTCTGATTACGGAGGTGTTACTGTACAGAATACATCAGAATCATCTTTGGTAGCGAGGTAAAAGCACGGCAATATGAAGATCCTACCTTAGTACGATTGAGAGAGAGCGTTTAGCAGTGTAAAATTACAGCTTTCGAGATCGTAGGAGATGGGGCACTGAGATACCAGGGTCGATTATGTGTGCCTAATGTGGCAGGGTTGCCAGAGAAAATTATGAGTATTGGTGGGATAACATGAAGAAGTCAATTGCAGAATTTGTAGCCCAGTGCCCTAATTGTCAACAAGTAAAGATTGAGAATCAGAAACCCAGTGGATTGATTCAGAATATAGAGATTCCGACTTTGAAATGGGAAGTGATTAATATGGACTTCATTATTGGATTACCTCACTCTTATCATAAGTTTTACTCCATCTCGGTGATAGTTGATCGACTTACAAAATATGCCCATTTCTTGCCAGTTAAGTGCACTTACACAGCTGAAGATTATGCAAAGTTGTATATCAAGGAGATTGTTAGGATTCATGGAGTGCCGTTATCTATTATATTAGACCGAGGAGCTCAAATTACGGTAAACTTTTTGAGGTCTTTTCATAAGGGTTTAGGCACACAAGTGACTCTTAGCACGGCATTCCATTCGCAGACTGACGGACAGGCTGAACGTACCATTCAGACACTTGAAGGTATGCTACGAGCATGTGTTCTAAATTCCAAGGGGAACTGGGATGACCATCTGGCACTCATAGAATTCGCCTATAATAATAGTTACCATTCTAGTATTAAAATGGCCCTGTACGAGGCACTGTAAGGGAGGTGATGTAGATGACCAGTTAGATGGTTTGAAGTAGGTGAGATAGAATTATATGGGCCAGATTTTATTCACCAAGCCATTGAGAAGTTGAAAGTGATACAAGAGCGACTGAAGACGGCACAAAGCAGGCAAAAGTCTTATTCCGATGTCCGACATCGTGAATTGGAATTTGAGGTTGGTGATTGGGCTTTCCTTCGGATCTCGCCGATGAAGGGTGTTGTGCATTTTGGGAAGAACACTAAACTAAGTTCGCGGTATATCGGGGCGTACAAAATTCTTCGACGAATTGGACAGTTTGCTTACGAGTTAGAATTGCCATCCGAATTGGAATTTGTCCACCCGATATTCCATGTATCTATGTTGAGGAAATGTATTGGAGACCCTTCTCTGGTCGTCCTATCAAAGATGTACAAGTTACAAAGGATCTATCATATAAAGAAATGCCAGTGGCTATATTAAATCGACAAGTCCGCAAGCTGAGAACAAAGGATGTAACTTTCGTTAAAGTATTACGGAGGAACAATAATACGAAAGAAATGACATGGGAAACAGAAGATGAGATGAAGTCTAAATACCCTTACCTGTTCCAGATTGAAATAACGAGGATGCCGGGGGAAGGCATGACGCATTAGAAGGAGAAACGTCTCTATGAGGTAGCCAATAACTTGAGAATACTCTTTCTTAATACAAAATAGTGATATGAAGATAATGTACATATATATATAATGCTTTGTATAGCCTTGTAAGACCATAGGTTCGGTTTAACTGCTTGCAAGTTTTGCTAGTGTCCAGCTTATAGGGGAACTCAGTCGGAAATTTCGGTCAGAATCCGCCACGAGTTAGACTCCCCGTAAATCCTCATATTTGAGGACGAATGTTCCTAAGGGGGGAGGGTGTTAAAACCCATATTTGCATACGTTAATTTACGCCGTAAGTTAGTCTACGTAGGTCTGAGATGAGATTATCCTTGAGATTATCCTATTGGTCTTAAATGATACAAGGGTGTATAAGAGTGGTTAACAAGTATTAGAAGTTAAACGACTCAAGGATATTGTAACTCGTATTATTAGGTGAATCTAGAGGTGATTAATATTACCAAGAGTTCATGTTTTAAGGTATTTGAATCATATAACAGTTTCATAAGTCTTGAAGTCATACGAGTTATGAAACAAAAGTCGACAAAAATTGTCGCAACTTATGTTCATCATTTTACTTATACTTTAGGCCAAATGTCACTAAGCTTTTCTCCCAATTTACTTAGAATTACGGGATGATCTACCCATCAAATTCAAGATCTATGATCCTAGTCTCTGACAAATTAAACCGTTTGTCGATATCAACTCTGAGTTGAGAGATACTCGCCTGTTCGCGAGACTGCGCCAATCAGCTCTCTATGGGGCCCACATAGGTGCTTAAGACATATGGATATATATAACACGCCTCAACCCCGTTTTAGGTCATTAGTTTTCAGTATATTCAGACCTTAGAACCCTAAGAACACTCTCTCAAGGTTCTCTAATGATCCAAGACCAAAACAAAGGGCAAACAACACAAATAAGGTGTCGGGAATCCCGTGGCGCTAGCAAGTTTCTTGTTCTTCCTATTGTTGCTGATTTTTGTGTTGTTCCAGCTCGTGTGGGAGGGTTTTTTTTAAGTTTTTTGTGATATTTCATGGTCAATTTAGGTCAAATTGGAGTTTTTCTTTCTTCATAAAGGTATGTAACCTCTTACCTTACATGTATTTAAGATTATCCAAGTTACGGCTAAGTCGTTGAAGCTAGAACTTGTGAGATATATATTGAAAGGGTTGCTAGTAATGTTGTTGGTTGGTGGACTGTTTTGAGAGGCTCAATATGATTATTATTGATGTTGTTTTGGATGTTTGGTGATTGTGTTAACTTGTGGGAAGTCATATAAATTGGGTAGGTGCTGTCCGTTTCATCGTAAAATAGGTTATGGTTGATACATAATAGTTACGATGGTTAAACGATAACGATAGTGTCATTTCTCTTATTGTAAACTAAGGAGTCATGGAATTTTCATAGCTTGAGGTTGAGCAGTATATACAAGGTATGTGAGGCTATCCCTTTCCTTCTTTTGCACGACTTCGATTGTGCGTAATGTAATGAACGAGCTTCCAAAGATACCCCACTCTTGGAAGCTAGCAGTACTTACATTGTTTCCCGTCTTAGGGAACGATTGATGTTGATGTTACTTCTCTTATTCTTATGCTATCAATGTTTTTGGTACTTTCTGATTCTTATAATATTCTTGATAAATATTTAGTCCTAATAACGTGTACGGAGGATACCAACCTTACGTCACTCCGAAAGGTTCAAAATGCAATTTCAATGAGTCCAGCACACATCATATATATGTAGCTACTTTACTCTACTGAGCCGCACTATAGTCGGCCGGGTACGGCACCTATTGTGCAACCACTGATCAGTTGGATTTTACCGAGTCCACATGGCTGGGTACGATTCTAGCGAGCCTTATGACGGTCGGGTACGTTTTTATCGAGCCTATTAGGGCCGGGTACGATATGATGATGATGATGCCCACAGAGGCATATGTTTTAAAAGTTTTTGTGTGTGTGTGTATGTGTGTGTATATATATATATATGTATGTATGTATCATGCATTCATGTCAGTAGCCCTTAGAGGTACCTAGATGTTACAGGTTATATATTCTCTATCCCTATTTACATTATAGTTGACTTATGCTTTCCTGCCTTACACACTCAGTACTTTATTCATATTGACGTCCTTTAATTTGTGGATGCTGCATGTCGCGCTGCTAGTCCTGATAGGCAGGTAAGTGAAGCTCCCCCACCATAGTAGGCTGCCCAGTTCAGCGGTTATTGGTGAGATCCCTTCTCCGGACATGCCATGATCTTGGTATGCATTTTTCCTATGGACTTTATGGGTATGTCGGGGCGCTGTTCCGGCAATATTGCTTCATTAGAGGCTCATTGATAGGTGTCAACTCATGTATAGTTTGGATTGCCTTGTCGACTAATTTTTGTTGTATAGTCTCTCATGGCAGCTTCTCTCGTACCTTATACATAGCTTCATGACAGCCTTGCCGGCCCATGATATATATGTTCATGCCATTATCTGTCATTGTTGGTTATTTAGGATTCACGTCTACCATTTATATTGATCTCGTCGGCCCTTATAGATAAAAAGAAATGTTAGATAAAATATGCATTGGTGCTCGACAAGTATGGCCCGGGTGCCAGTCATGGCCCTCCAGTATAGGTCGTGACAAAATACTACCTTCCTTTATTGTATAAGGCTAAGCATTGCCTTTCCGCACATGAACTAAGCACTGTTTCCATTATTGCTTAAGGCTAAACACTGACTTCGTCGCATGAGACTAAGAACTGTCTCTCTTTCTTTCACGATGCTAAGCACTACCTCTGTTATTGCATAAGGCTAGGCATCACCTTCCCTTGCATGAGACTAAACTCTGTCTCCGCTACACTGCGTAAGTTTAAACATTATATCCTTTGTTTGCAATGGTCTAAGCGTTGCCCTCATCTCATATAAGACTAAGCCTCATCTTGATTCATTTTAGTGAATAACTAAGCATCACTTGTTTCCTTTATCAAGCGATCAATATTACCACATACTTGCATTTCATGGGCTGAAACACCGTCAAATTGTATGAAGGCGTCATAGTCCAAAGGCACCATCCTCAGAGCCTGAAGACACAATGCCATGGCCAGAAGATCTCTCGAAATTGCACATCATTATTCTAAGGCATCATAGCCCAGAGGCACCATCCTCATGGCCCGAGGACATCATTTCAAGGCCTTCAAATCTCTTATCAAATGCTTCATGACCCAGGACATCATAGTCTAAGGACATTCTCCTCATCATCCAAATACAACTCTCATGGTCCGAAGGAAATTTGCATCATGTTTAAATTTTTGCAATAACCCACATATATTCGCAGGAATCATGTTCTAAGTTTTGTAAGTAACTCGGGAGGTTACCGGCTACCAAAAAGAGCAATTCTCGCCCCTATTTCCGTTCACAACGTTCAAATCCTTCGGTCACCTCAAACATAACCGATTATCAGTAATTGATTTCCTTTTGTTCTATAACCATTCAGATATCTGCCTTGTACATCCATAACTTCAATTTGCATTCATAAACCCACCTGAAATTATCCGTTACTCACGACACTATCCCACTCAAAAGATCCTTTTTCGATACAAATGACCAATCTTATAAGAATTCAATCGGTTTCATTCACGGTTGGAACCAGAACTAACACGACCTGATTCCCCTAACACCAGGGATATGTATGCAACTCAAGAACCAAGGTTGAACCCTATTTTTTCAAAACCCATCCACTTACTTCGGACAAAATTGGTCATCATTTTCTTTACCCGATAACTCTTTCATCATTCCCGGGTAAAGAGGGCAGCTATTGATACCCAATTTTGCCCTCATATTTTTAAATAATATATATAATTTAAAAACATCAGTTTTGCATCATTACTCAATTTTTTTAATGTAATTTTTTATTGATATAATCAAATTACAAAAATGAAGGGGGACATAAACCTTATCTCTAATAACAGAGTAAATGTACACTTATTTATCCAAAAGTGATAACTAAATATGTCTAAAATGTGTTGGATTGTTAGACCTTTAGTGATGTCGCGATTGTCTATTTTGTGTTGATAGACAATCGCATTAACAAAAACGTCGAATGATTGATCTAGGTCAACTATACAAAAAAGTACATATGTTTCTGCTTCTAATATTTGATTTTGGGATGTGATCCCTTGTATGTACATCTGGTGTGCAAAAGTGGTTTCTAGAATTCTCAAAGGAGTAGCAAAAGAGTGCGAGCTGTCTTCAATTTTGCTTTTTCTTTGTAAGGAAAAGCCATGTTGAAGATGGCTATTCGAGTTGAAGCGAAAGGTTCTTTTTGCTGGTGGGTGATCAAACCGAGTACTTCTGTTGTTTGTTTGCTGGAGCTGCTGCAGTGGGATGGTGTTCCTTTATAGGTTGCTATTTTTTCCTGTTTCTGCCTTGAGATTGTTGCTTGTATTTTTGTTTTTTCTGTGTGACTGGTGCTTCTGGTAGTATTTTGTTGTTGCTCTTATATCCTATGATGTATGCTAGCTTGGCGTGTTGCTGTTGTGTTGCTGATTGATGTCTAGTGTCCTGCTGTAATGTGGCTAGGGGTGACCCAGATGGTGTCCAGTGTTGTAGTGTGACTAGGGGTATCCAATATGATTGCTATAGTGGTAAGAGATTGAGCACCAGAGTTGCTAATACCACCCCTTGAAACTGCAGCAATGATCTGGACCTTGTAAAGCAATTTGCAATGAATGAGACAGTGAAGTAACTTTTGCTTGTGTTTTTGTTGTTTTGCTGCTTTATGATTGTGTGGTCTTTGAAGTAGGACTCAGGATGTTGCTTTTGGGGATTGTTTCTTGGCTGTATCTCTATGACACGTGAGTGTTGTTGGTTGTTCTCATTGATGTTCCTGTATATTGAGATGTTTTTTGAGGTCTAGTGGTGTGTTGTGACAGATATGGTCCATGGTGATTGCTGTAATTGCAAGAGATTGAGCACTCTTGGTGCTGATACCACACCTTGCAATTGCAGCAATAACCTAGACCTTGTCAAGGTTTTTTCTGTGATGTGGCAGTTGTTGAGTTTATTGGTGTCTTGCTGCTGCTAAGGTTGCTGTGTTTTTTGAGTTTGTCCTGTTTGCTGAATGTGAGAGGTGAGGTATTTGTTTCTGAGATTTTTTTATTGCTGGCAGTCATATTGTTGATCTAATCCTCTTTGTTCTTTCAATTTGAGGTGGCTTGTTAGCTGGAAGTGTTGCTGATGTTGTAACGGGTGCTTATTGCTCAGACAAAAAGCCATAGCAGTAATAGGAATGCTGCTCATGGCTTCTGAAGTGGTAGACTGGTTCCTGTAGTGCATCATGATGGATATTGGCCTGTATTGTTGATGCTGCCTTGTGTGGCCTGGCCCCAGGAGTGTTGTCTCTGAGGGAGTCTTTTCTGCTGTTGTGTTTCTGCTATCATCATGTGCGGGCAGAGTTGAAAGTTTGGGGTGCTTCCTAGAAGCTTGTGTGATATACCCCTTGTGTGTTGGTGTTGTTCTGGACAAAGAAAAACTAGCCAGTGTTTCCTGCAAGAGAGAGCAGCCTATTAGTGTACAATCTTTGTCCTAATCTCCCCTGATCCCTCTTGTGCTTTTTGTTGATGCCATTGCTTTGTTCCTCCCATGTGCCTGCAGAAATGAAAAAATGTTATTAGTAGATTATTTGATCATAGACTGTTGTTTCTTTGCAGTGACCACTGTCCTGGTTTTTCCTTTGCTACTTTGTTATATTTACTCTTATGTGTGGACATTGGATTTTATCTTCATTTAGTATCTTTCGACCTTGTGCATCTAGCTGCCAGAAGTTGTGACATTCAATTCTTCCAATTTCAGGTGCATAGTTTGCTAGATGGTCAGCTAACTTGTTTCCTTCCCTGTATATGTGTGTCACCTTGAGTGTGAGGACATCTTTTATTTGCAGCACCTCCTCTACCTGCTCAGTTATGCACCAAGGTGGTTTCCATGTTTCATTGATTGTGTTGTTCAGCAGCATTGAATCTATTTGCAACCAGATGTGAGAATAGTTGTGTGATCTGCAGAATCCAAGTGCCTCTACTATGGCTGTTGCTTCTGCTGTTGTGTTTGTTCCTTCTAGTGTTTCTTTGCCAAAGTGCATATATAATCTCCCCTGCTTCATCTCTCAGACAGAAACCTATTGAGCTTCTTCCTGGATTCCCTTTGGATGCTCCATCAGTGTTGACCTTAATCCGTCCTTCCATTGGGAGTTCCCAGATTACTTTATTGTATTTTACTCTTGGAATGTAATTTTCCATCATATGCAGAAGGTCCTGCCATTTGTGAAGAGCCTTGATTCCTGGCTTTCTAGTTTGGACCAATGCCTGTACTGTTGTGGAGATCTGATAGATGACTCAGCTAGTAGTAACTTGTTCTCCATACTTGCAGCTGTTTCATCTTTTTTTCCAAAGTTCCCATACAATGCATGATGGGACAGCTTGTAAAACTGGTTTAAGCCTGGGAATTGCTTGTGCTGTCCAGCATTTTATTATTGCTTGGTGAAAGGATAAGCCTTCCCATTTTATTCCTACTCTTGAAAGGAAGTATTGCCAAACTTTGGTTGCAGTGTTGGATGTGTAAAAGAAGTGCACCATGGTTTCTTCCTTTGGTTCTGTGTAGCACCAACATTTTGATGGCATTTTATATCCTAGTCTATTCATGAAGTCATCTAAAGGCAGTTTAGCCTTCCATACCTCCATATGAAGAATGCAATTTTAAATGGCAGCCTTTGTACCCAAATCATTTTGAATGCTCTTTTGGGTTCATCCCTCTTTCTGAGATACTCCCAATCAATTTTGTCACTAAAATGGTTCTAGCATCCAATATGGCACATCTATGTTGTTTTCCTTTTTTTTTTTGATTTAAATAGGTCTTTTATTGATGTCAATCGGCAAAATTAACAAAGACGGAGGGGGACGTAAACCTTACCTCCCCAAAAAAGTACATGTATCTTATCATAAGGAGGTATTTCCCTGGATGTGCAAAAAATACTATTTGTGTCCGACCTAATTTAATGTAGTGAATATCCATCTTATAGATTTGGTGGATATTCATCTGTACAAAATCAGAGTGGATTGCTTCTAGGTCAGTCGTACTATCCCTATGTGTTATCTTATTTACAGAAAAGATGTCAAGTGCTTCTGTCCTGATTATGTGAGTTACTGTTCCTGTTTGGTTGGTGCTGCATTCTCTGTCTTCGAAACTGCTTGTTAGGAATTGGTGTGTTGTGATATCTGTGTTTTGCTTTTGTCTCTGCCAATGCTGTTCTGATGTGGTGGCCTTTTTGATCTGTTGGTGATTCTTCCATGTTCTGTTCTGGATTGGGATGCTCTTCCTCTTCTGTGTACTGCTGCCTCTGCTCTGCTCTTTGTTGTTTCTTCCTCTTCTGTGTACTCCTCTTCCTCTTTTGATTCTTCTATGTTGTTTTCCTTATTCGGTGGCTTGACATTTACTATGTGCAGTACTAATTCTTGGCACGGGATTTCTGAAATTTTTTCCAAATTCCAATGTCCATCATTCTGCAGTACATCATACACATTATGCATGGTTTCATCAATTGGGAAGTCATTTGGCACAGTGAAGCACAGTGCTCCCAATCCTGTCCAGTTATCAAACCAAAAAAGTGAGGAACCCATTTTTGGATGCCAAATGATTTGGTGCTCAATGATGTCTCTGCATTCAAGCATTTTCCTCCATATGTGTGATCTCTTTTTCAATGGAACTATGATTGCATTTAACTTCTTGTAATATTTTTGACTCATGAAAGCACTCCAGAGACTTGGCTTGGTTCTGAAGTTCCACCACAGCTTGCAGAACAAAGCTTTTGACATATCATGCTGGGATTTGAAGCCTGCTCCGCCCTCATCACATGGCATGCATAGTGTGTTCTAGGAGGCCCAAGGCCTGCTCTTACCTCCTACAGTGTTGTTCCAGAAGAATTGTGCAAAGAGCTTGTGTAGTTTATTGATGACATTTTTGGGGGGGTTGACAGCACAGATATAGTATATAGGCATGCTTTGGAGGACATGTGAGATCCGAACTGCCCTGCCTCCCACTGAGAGTAGTTTTCCTTTCCAGGACTGCAGCTTGTTTAAGACTTTGTTGATGAGTTCTTGCTAGTGTGACATCTTCCTTCTAGAGTAGAAAATGGGGCATCCTAGCTATATGAAGGGGAATTCCTGCTTTTTTATACCTGTGATGCTCTCTACTTTTGTAACTACCTCAAGGTTGGCTAAATGATGCAGATACACTGCAGATTTGCTTTTGTTGATCTTCTGCCTTGATGCTGTCTCATATGCAGTTAAAGTTTCCATGATTAGTTTCATTGAGGTGGCATCAGATGAAGAGAAAGTGATAGTGTCATCTACATATGTTAGGTGGTTTATCTTTGGGCTCCATTTGGGTAGTCCATAGCCACAGAAGTATAAGTTTAGGTGCAGGGCATTTAGACCTCTTGAGAGGGCTTCAGCAGCAAGAATAAATAGTGCAGGTGATAGTGCATCTCCTTGCTTGACTCCTCTTGATGATTTGAAGAAACCATGTGGTTGACCATTTATGAGAACTGAGTACTAGTTGTTGCCAATAATGCCAAAGACCATGCCAATAAAGGTCTCACAAAACCCCATTTTTCTCAGGTGTTTGTCAAAAATAGCCTAGATAGTATGTCAAAAGGTTTTGTCATGTCAAGCTTGATTACCACATTTGGTCCAGCTTTTGTTCTGAGTCTGATGTCTGTGATGATTTCTTGAGTTAGGAGGACATTTTCAGCAATAGTCTTGCCTTTAACAAAGCCAGCTTATTCTTGGGAAATTAGGTTGGGCAGCAGCTCCACCAATCTTTCATTAATGATTCTTGAAAAGAATTTGTTAACAAAATTGCTTAAGCTAATGGGCCTCATGTCTGAGAATGTTGTCACTTCTTTCTTTTTGGGTAGCAGTACCAGGTTTGTGTGTGTAACATATTTTGGTAGCTGTTTCCCTGAGAAGAAAGCCATGGCCATATTGTGTATGTGATGCAATATAAAAAATGAAAACAAGAAAACAAAAGATAGAAGCAAGACGCTCAATGAACTATCAAGACAACAAGCAGGAACTAGTATACTTACCTTCTTGATGAAGTCACGGAGTAACTATACTATATGAACAACCCTCAAGACATCAATGGTCTTGCAAACTGTTCGATCAAACAAGGAACGAGTTCAATTTTGAATCACACCAAAATTGGACTAGTTAAAGTCACACGTTGGAAGCGCAAAGGCTTGGCCGAAAATTTCTTGTAAAATTGATGTCAAAGTTCTGAAAATAATGAAGTGTTTAGGCTTATATAGAATAAGCCTTTACCTAAATCAAATAGGAAAAGAATAACTATTAACCTAAATCAACTAGGAAACAAATAACTAACAAAAAGGCCACAATTTGGCTAAGTTTAAGAGCACAACCGACCCCACGTACATAGTATCCTGACAAACCTCACTGAAGTAGTGACAATGTCTCATGTCAAGGACACTCACTCTATATATATATATATATATATATATATATATATATATATATATATATATATATATATATA
>MCJB01027323.1:100738-120284 GCA_002018475.1 Nicotiana obtusifolia
ATATATATATATATATATATATATAACCTGCATAGCTCAATAACATATCCGTGTACCTACCAGCAGTAACGAAGTCTAAACAGGAAAGTATTGGTACCACATAGTGCACATAGAGTTGATGTGCGCAAGTCTCTTAATAAATCGACATGTATGGAAAGTATGCTTCAGATAACAAACAACACATCAACAATCGCATATAGAGAAGATTTTCCTAGATACTATTCTAGTTCAACAACTAAGCATAGAGAAGATATGTGTCCAATATCATTAAAATCATCCAACTTGCAAATAGAGAAGATATGCATGAAGTATCAAATAATCCTTCCACAGGTTCATATAGAGAAGATATGCATGAAATACCAGATAATCCTCCAACAGTTGCATAAAGAGAAGAGAAGCATGAAATAGTAGTTAATCTTTCAACAAGTGCATATAGAGAAGATATGCGTAACTCAATTAATCCTTCATCAATTTCATATAGAAAAGTTTTGGATGATTATATAAGTCAAGTCACACGGGTT
This sequence comes from Nicotiana obtusifolia, assembly GCA_002018475.1. Classification (NCBI taxonomy): domain Eukaryota; kingdom Viridiplantae; phylum Streptophyta; class Magnoliopsida; order Solanales; family Solanaceae; genus Nicotiana; species Nicotiana obtusifolia. The sequence continues at coordinate 101,260 of MCJB01027323.1, forward strand.
CACATATAGAGAATATATGTACCGTGTCTCATCTCATCGAGTAAGGTAGCATATAGAGAAGATATGCATAAGGGCATGTATACATTCATGAGCTAATATATATAGAATTTATGCAAAAAAGTAATATACACATCGTAGGAGTTGCAAATAGAGAAGAGATGCAAAGTCTGACCAATAATCAATTTTACATAGATCCACACCAACTAGAAACCCGTTAGTTTTTCACAACCTGCATGTACACCATCAAGAGAGAAATATGAGAGGGTGGCCCTAGGGGGATGGACCCTTATCCACTCGGTGCACGGACAACTCATATGCTGAACGAGCAACTCATATGCCAATAACAATAACAACTGCACAGACAACTCACGTGCCAAAATAACTCATCCTGCATGGACCACTCACGTGCTGCCAATCATGTCCATCTCAGATAAGGAATATACGAGAATACGTGTATAAGAATCACGCTTATCAAATCACGTACTCATGGACTGAAGAAGATTGCATCACGGATATCAAATCACATACTCATGGACTGAAGAAGATAATATGCAAGGTGTATGCACGTGTTAGTGTACAACTACAGCTCAAATCATGCAGATACTCTATTCAACAAAAATAATCTTGCTCAACATGAAATCAACACTTACACATGATCTCTTGCATGATTCACAAAGCTCACATAGTCATACAAAGATTTAAAGCATGATCGGACGAAGCATATTATTCAAATTAAGGCATAGTACATCCTAAACACTACCCTGGTCATGAGTCACGCATAGCACCCACATATACGCTTGCCACCTTGGATATACACCGCTTGTCACATATTTCAATGGAACAAACAAGTTCATATCCTAAGGTTTATTCTCTAAAAACATTATGTAAAGAAATTTACCTCAAACAAGTCAAGTCAATACTAAAAAAATACATTCCCGCGCAAATCGACCTTCGAATGGATTGAATCTAGACAAATTAACTCAATAACATCAAATAATGCCATAGGAATCAAATCCAAATGATAAAGGTCTAATCATTTATTAAATACGTAAAGTCAACCTGTGCCCGCACCCTAGAGCCAGACAAAACTTGCAAATCCCGAACACCAGTTCGATTACTAGTCTAATCATACAGGTTTCATCAAATTCCGACTTCTAATTGATGTTCAACTCTCAATTTTACACTTTAGAAAAGTTTTTCATAAACCCATAATGTTTCTCTCTTAGATTCACCAACAAAATGCTAAAATCAAATATGGAATCATGTATAACAATTACTTGGAATGACCCCAAATTTTGCACACAAGCCATAAATCACCAAACACATCTATTACAAGGCTTAGAATCCCAAATGAACATTAGTAACCACAAAGTCATCTATGGGTCAAACCTATCAACTCTCCAAACATTCAAACTTCCAAACTTCGGCTAGTCTTAAAATAATTAAGAAAATCGGAACACAAATCCAGGCATATACCCAAGTCCAAAATCATCATCCGAACCTAACGAAATCATCAAAACTCTAATTCGAGATCAAATATTCTATGTCCCAACCTTGGGGAGCGCAACCGATGCTCAACCAAGATATCCCAATCGTGCAAGCCTATTTGATGCTTTCTACCCAACCTTACCCATGAATAATACGAAGATAAATGTCAAGCGTTAGACAAAAGAGGGAATAACACGTACAACACCTATTTCATTAGTTTTAGAAACTTCTTTTTTGATTTCCAAAATGTTACAAATTCATAGTTAAAAGTGGAAACATGTTTGATATTGAGAACATTTTTAGTCTGCTACCCCAAGCATAATACAACTCACACCATGAAAGTGCCGGTGATAAGGCCCTGACTATACCTTAAAACACAATATATAAAAATCAAGTGACATAAGGTCCTGAAGCAAAATGGGGCTCACCAAAATCCGCTGAGTAGAGGGTAAGCTGCTAACGAGGATCACGGCCACTTGCGGAGGTACAACCTGCATCCACTAAAGATGTTGCGCCTTCGGCAAAAGGAACATTAGTATCTATGGAATAGTACTAGTATATATAACTAAATATCCTGTCATGGATAGAGTACCAACATAATTGGAGAGAAACGTGGAATCAATAAGAAACTCAAGTAATATTAAAATTCAAAGTTCAGATCAAGGTAAATCTTAAATTAATTATTGAGGTTTTAAGTTGGGGGATGATTAGTACCGACACACCACCATACTTATGGCATGGGGACCGATTTCCACCCGGTCGGCTAAGTCGTCTCACCCCCAGTGTGTGCAGGTGGAGATAGGAACACAACACAACCACCATGTGCGCGACATGGTGTTCGATCACCGCTAGATGGTCTAAGACGCCTCACTACCATGTCATGTGGGTCGACATGGTCCTTTGCTAGCTATCATCTCATTCCAATTAAGGGGAATAATCTCAACACATCAACGCGGGAATTTATCCCTCAATTACTCCTACACCGACAAGTGCAGTTTCGGGTTTAGGTTATATAAGCCCACCCTTCCTCGGTGACAAAACCATCATTCAAAGCATTTATCATATAAAAGAATTGCATTCGTTTTATAGCCTTTCATACTTTCTTTCATTTTCAGTGGCACTCTCGGCCTCACTTGTAAATCATCATTCTAGGCACGATGCCCACATTTTATATTTTATACTCTTATTCTTTCACTTTCAAGGATCATCATAGGTTATCAACATAAATAGAATTTTAATCAAGACATTAAATATATATGAGCAATAGTCTTAAACACATTGAGTTTTCTATCCAATATAGAGCATAACAAATTTGCAATTGAAGCATGAAGCTAAGTCATAGCAGTTGATACATCAATCATACTTGAATCTATTTTTGAAGGAGAGCATAATGTGATAGGAGCAATTGGAACACATTTTGAGTATATAACTTTCGACACATTGCTCTTTTGGGATCTGCTAAGGCTACCGAAATAGCAAAACAATATGCTCAGTTGTATGTTAAGGAAATAGTCAGGTTGCATAGCACTCCAGTTTCTATTATCTCAAATCTATGGGCACAGTCCACAGCTGAGATGATCATTTGCCACTAATAGAATTTGCCTACAACAACATCTATCATGCTAGAATTCAGATGGCACCGTTAGAGCCTTTATATGGTAGGAGATGTAGATCCCCTTGTGAAAGCAGAGTTGATAGGGCCAGACCTCGTGCATCAGGATATGGAGAATGTTATGATCATTAAAGAACAGTTGAAAACTGGTCTGAGTCATCAGAAGTCCTATTCGGATGTGTGTCATGGGGATTTAGAGTTCGACGATGATGGTTGGGTATTCTTGAAGGTTTCCCCCATAAAGGGTATAATGCAGTTTGGTAAGAAAGAGAAGTAGGGTCTGAGGTATGTCAGACTGTACATAATCATTCAGATGATTTGTCGGGTGGCTTACAAGCTTGAACTACCTCCAGAGATATCGTCAGTGCACCTGGTGTTTCATGTATCCATGTTGAAGAAGGTGGTTGGAGATCCATCGGTTATTATTCCAGTTGAGACTATTGAGGTTAACGAGGAATTGACTTATGAAAAACTCCAGTTGATTTTCTTGATAGGATAGTCCGTAAGTGTTTAGCACATTTATGAATGTGACTTGTGACGACCTTTGTCAACTTTTGTTCCACAACTCGCATGACTTTAAAAAATAACACAGAAATATGATACAATGAAAATAACTCATAACATAACCCCCTTATGATTTGAATCACGCTAGTCTCACCCCAAATGTACATGTTATAACATTCTTAGCTTGTCGACTTTTGACGAAACTTATTTTCTTCAATTTGTTTAGATTCTAAGCCTTCAAACCCTCTTGGTACTTGTTATTCATGATCTTAAATATATGTAACCTTCAAGGTAACATTTTTACCTTATTGTATGTACTTTGAAATATGATCTCATTTATGAGCTTACATCTATTGACTTACGACGCACTCTTATGTACGAATACATGGAGTGTAACATCTCCTCTATATACTCATGTTGACAGATAAACTGTTACATCATGCATATTTTCTCTATATGCAACTAATAATGGATTATCTGGTATTTCACGCATATCTTCTTATATAGAATTATGGATGGATTATTGGCTACTTCACGCATGTATTTTTTATATGCAAGCTTGATGATATAATGATATTAGACGCATATCTTCTCTATATGTTGAGTTATTGAATTGGAATAATTTCTGAGCATATCTTCTATTTATGCAATTATTGATGTAATGTTTGTTATCCAAAGTATACCTTCCTTACATGTTGAGCTGTAAAGAGACTTGCGCACATCATCTCTATGTGCACTATGTCGCACCTATACTTTCCTGTTTAGACTTTGTTTCTACTGCTGGGTACATGGATATGTTATTAAGATGTGCGGGTTATATATATAGTGAGTATCCTTGATGTAATACTCTGTCACTACTTTATCGAGGTTAGTTAGGATACTTATTGAGTACATAGGGTCAGTTGTACTCATACTGCACTTTTGCACCTTGCGCGCAAAACATGGAGCTGAGTTGCTATCGAAGACAGAAGCAGGCATCAAAGATGTACCTGCTTTTTGGATATAACTACTATTTGTCCTCGGTAGCTTTAGATTCATACTTTATTTATGTTTATTCCAAACAAATGATGCATTTATTTTCGTACCAGTTTGCAAATCTAAGTTTTAGTTGCTTATGATTTGTACAACCAATCCTTGGGATATTATTTGGAAAGTTAGCTATATAATTTTTTGAATACATGTGATCTTCATTAGAATTGTGTACCTATTGTTTGGCTTACCTAGTAGGTTAGATTAGGCACCATCACGACAAGGTGAAATTTGGATTGTGACAAGTTTGTATTAGCGTTCTAGGTTCATAGGTCTACGAGTCATGAGAAAATGTCAAGTAGATTCTAGTGGATCGGTATGATGACGTCCATATCTTCGGGAGGCTACATCAAGGAAATTTCACCTTCTATCTTTCCTTATCGTGCGTCATTTATTCAACTTGAAGCCCATATATTTGATTTTCTTCCATTTTCTCATATGTAATGTTGAGTAGACGGTATCAGATAAGCACTGATGGCTTGTATTTTCACGGATGGGTGCGAGATGTGATCTCCATGTTATTCATGAGGTAGGCCAGTCTAGTGGATTTGAGGCCAGGTTCTGATCAGAGCTTGCACTCTGTGGTTAAAGTTGTATGAGTATGTGCATTTGGACTTATATGTCCGGTAGCGTCCACAAAAGTGGGATTGATGGCCCAGTGAGTTGTGAGATAGCTATAAGATGAGTATTATGTTACTGAGGACTATGCTCAAAAGGGTTGGATATGACGAGAAAATTTGCTTGGAATGCAAAGGCTATGAGTGCTTGATTTCTATCTTGATTTGTTGTACAGTCTCGAGTTATGAGTATACTGAGGGATCTTTTAGTTGTTCATTTGTGGAATGAAGTCGATTCTGATGTCTTGCTGACAAGTATAGATTCGAGAAGATTTAGTTATTGCATGGTGGTTTTGAATATGTTAGGGTCATAGAAAGATGCCAATTTTAGGCTAGGCAGGTGGATTATCTCCTATGGGGATGGCCAGATGCCGTGTGATTCGTATGATATTTTTGTGAAGAGTTTTCTCTTTGTCAAGTAGGATGTATGTGCTGTAATTTCAGTTCAGGTCGCTTGAGGATATTTGCACGGCTGTCACGAGGATTAATATGCGTTTGACGAATGATTTGAGGTGCTTTATGACTAGTGTTACATGAGCATATAAAGAATTCAACTAGATTACATTGCTAGATCATGGAAGTTATAAAGAATGTGTGATGTAGTTATCCGATGATGTGTATTATGGCTTCGAGCTTAGTGGGGAAATCTGCTATCGATGATCATATTATATGGTCATGTGTTATGTTAGTTTTGGTCTAAGGCATACTTGTAGATCATTTATGAATTAAAAGGGCTGACTTCGAGGATGAAGGGGGAATGGAAATTGCTAGATGCCTGATGTACTATACTTTATGGGCATATGAAAATTTTTGATGGGTTCGAGGTTGATATTCATTGTGGATGTAATTCTATAGGTGTTTGTGTGATAATGGAGCACAAGTCGTTTGGGTCGTATTGGCGATGCATTGGTGATTAGAGTAGAGCAGATGACTCTCGAGAATGTTCTAAGGAATTCAATATTCATACGTGGTGCTTGAGGGTTTCCCCGGATTTGTATATGTCTAAGATATGAGATTTGCATTAGTTGGTGTCGGGACTTGCGATTTTTCTTATTCATTATTGATTCTACATTTTTGTATCGGAGATGTTAGAGAAACATCTTCAAATTCTCTAAAGGTCTCTTTAGAGTGGACATCTCGGTTGCAGTACTATTAGGTGCTTAAAAGGGAATACATGTGCTTATGGTCCTTACGATGACGTGCTAGGATCTCCTGGGGTGAGCTTCGAATAAGCACCATGTTGTACTAGCAAGGAGAAGTGTTAACTTGAAGGTAATTCAACATGAACTAGAATAAATGGGTCGGCTAAGTAGTTGTTTAGTTCAGCGTAGTCATAAAAGTGATCAGTTCTTTTGGTGTAGGGAGGCTTTTCCTGTGTTTTGTGGCACTATTCTTGGGTTCGGCTACCTGCGTGACTTAGTGGAGTTAGAGGGATTCAGTTCTAATGGCTTGATTTTATGCAAATTGTTTCCACCACGGCTTGAGACGAATGTATTATATAGGCATGGGGAGTTTGTTGCGTGTTGTTATTTTTCTTGTAGATTGGATCAAGTGGAATATTTATGGCTGATATAGCGTGTATCTTACTTGTCATTCAGGGTTGATAATGATATTCTTGATTTTTTCATACGATATCATGATAGATGTGGTACGTTGTTTGGGGTTGAGATTAGCATGTACAAAGTAATGGTTCAGTTTCAAAGGGAAGGTCATGAGTTCTATATGGTATGGACGGTTTCCGAAATATAGGAGACTGGTAGCACTATCTAGTATCGCATTGAGAAGGGTTCATAAGACGTATTGTGTTTTGACTTATGGATGTTTGACTAGTATTCTAGTAATCACCTAGTTGTTGACTGCTGATGTTCGTACTTTGCAACGTCACAAGGAAGATTCATGGGAGTGTTTCTCGTGAGATGGTTGTGTATGAGGGATGTATCAGCCAATTGTGTGATGGAGTTGGGATTAGATTTGGATATTCCTGTTTTCTTAAGGTTTAGGGACCGAACGTTCTTAGAGGCAAACTGTTCCTTGGTTGTGGATTGTAAAGATATATTAAATATTTGATGGATAATTGTATCTTTTATGGTTAGGTTACTTTGGATATTTTGGAAGGTTATTACTTATTCTTGGATGATCGGAATTGATTTGGGGGCCATTGGTAGGCCTAATGAGAATGTTTGTTCTACATCGGATTAGGTTTGTTTACTCCACACAGCTAGTGTTGAGGGAGTGCCATCGACTAGAGTTGATCTTATTCATGTTCTGATAAGTTCCATCTGTTATTCTTGTATGATACGATGGATTGTGAGACTGTTAAGTACTTACATACATGATGTGGTTGTGCTTGGGTCTTGTGGCGATGCTTAAGCGAGATGGCTCCTGGGTTGTCGAGTTACTTACTGCAATTTTTTTTTTGTTTTCTTATTTGTGGTGTATGGTGCTATCTGTTTCTCCAAGGTTATGGTCATGCGCTTCGCGTGCTTGCTGTTGATACACACGTGCTTATTGATAGTGGGCATCGTGGCTCGAGGTATTCCATGTGGATCGATATGTTTGTATGCGGCTAGGCACGACTGAGTTATGTTGGGATATGATCCCTTGTGCTTATTTCGTGTGTCATTTTTCTCCTCTGTGAGGTAGGTTCATAGAATTGTGCTTTGTGGTTGTATCCGCTAAACTTGTGGGATAGTTCTTTCATTTTGTTCTCCTTCCATCGTTGGTTGTATTTGAGTTGCAACTTTTGGGTGCACGCATTGCATCGTATGTAGCTATAGGTATCATTGGTGTGGCCTATCATTCGAGTAGCTTGCACAGGGTAAAATGAGATTTTTGGACCTGGAAGTTGTGGCTAAGGTATATTTAGAAGAATGATGTCATTAGTCATCTTAGAATTTGGTTATGGTTCTTATCAGACGAGAGATCTCCATGACTTGTTGATCTGATGGGGTGGTTGTGAGTTTCTACGTGTTCCTTTCATCATTGGCAGTGTTATGAAGGTTTGGAACAAAGTTTTATTCGATATGAGGTATGTCAGCGGTACCGAATTTAGTAATGAGCAGCTATTGTGGTAAAAAGATATTACTAGGAGTATATGAGTTGAGTGGTATATCGTGTGATTATATATTGGAATATGGTTATGGCTTGATGCAGCTTATATAGACTAATACAATGTATAGATGCGAGAATAAGGTCGTATAATGAATTCCGGGTGATAGGTTGAAGAAAAAATATTCAGTTAGGTTGTGTTGACAAGCTTATACCGATTGAGGTGATGCGGGGCCACCCATGGTTATCTGTATGGTGAGTTTATTCAACAATTTGATGGCTTTGGAACGACTCTTGGCACGTTCGAGGACAAACGTATGTTTAAGTAAGGGAGACTGTTATGACCCCACCGGTCATTTTGAGTATTGGAATTTCGTTCGGTGATTTAAGGTCTTGGGTAGCTTCATATAATGTATTACAAATTCGCATGCTTGATTGGCTTGGTTCCGGGAAGAATTTGGAGTGGTTTTCAGTACTTAGCTCCTAACTTAGAAGCATAAGCTGGAAGTGTTGACCAAGTTCGACTGTTGTGTATTTTGTAAGGCCCCGTAAAATTCTAAAATGAATTAGAAGTTTTGTGATGCCGAGGTAGGCTAATGTGTTGGAAGGGATGCAGTACAAAATTTTTGGATTGTGCAGAGCATTATAGAGTTGGTGGAAGAAATTTGTAGAGTAAGGCATTTCTGCGGTCCTTTATGCGACGGCAGATCAGTTCCGCTGGCCACAAAATCGCCGCGGAGTTGAACAGGAGAACCCAATTTTGAAGATCATTTTCGGGGTCCATTATGCAACCACATAATTGCTCTGAGGACCACAGATCGGCTACTGACTTGAACAGGGCAGCCCACTTTTGGAGGTCAATTTCATGGTCCTTTTCGCGGACCGCGGACTTGTTCTGATGTGCACTCTGCGATCGCAGAGTTGGGTTCGGAGAGTCCATTTTGTGAATATTATAACCCGATCCCATTTTGATTAAAAGCCATTAGGGTCATTTCCAGAGAGAAGTGAGCTAGTTCGAGAGAGAAGCTGAAGCTCCATCACTCCAACACTCCATTCCTTGATCAAGCTTTGGGAATTCAAGAGAGGAACTCACAAGTTCTTCTTCTAAGAGGTAAGATTCCACACCCAGCTCTCAATTTCGGAATCAGGTTGAATATAGGTAATGGAAAGTATAATTCTTGAGAGTGGGAGTTGGTCATTGTGCATGCATGTACCAATAAAGGTGGTGGGGATGTTGTTGAACTGATATTGGTGAACTATTGTAGCGGGCATGGGTTGTGGGATGAATTAATTCCACCATGGAAACCTTGTAGTCAAATCTACACACTTAATGTTTGATGAAGTGCGTAAGTGAGTTGAATATCATGAGCACCTTCCTAATAATTGTCTAATTCGATGATGTCTCTATAGATTGAATTTGCCAAGGGTAGTGGAACACTGTAATAACTCTAGTGAGAGCTCGATCAAGGTATGTTGAATTAAGCATGGTTTGCACAAGCTTTTATTTCTAATGTTCCAATATGTTCCCATTAACTTGATTTATCCCAAATAAGCAATACGTCAAATATTATATACTCAAAATGTGTTCCAATTGCTCATATCAGATTGTGCTCCCCATAGGAAATGGATTCAAGTACGATTGATGTATCAACTGCTATGACTTAAGTTCATGTTTCAATTGCAAATTTGTTATGCTATATTGGAAAGAAAACTCAATGTGTTTCAGACTCTTATTGCTCATATATATATATATATATATATATATATTTAAAGTCTTGATTTAAAAATGCTCTTCATGTTGATAACCTATGATGATCCTTAAAGTGAAAGAATGAGAGTATGAAATATATAATGCAGCCATCGTGCCAGGAATGATGATTTACGTGTGAGGCCAATAGTGTCACTGAAAATGAAAGAAAGAATGAAAGGCTATGAAAGGAACGTAATTATTTTATATGATAAAAGCTTTTGGGAGGATCATTTGGTCACCGAGGAAGGGTGGGTGGAAATAACCTAAACCCGAAACTACACGTGCTAGTTAGGAGTAATTGAGGGATAAATTCCCACATTGATGTGTTAAGATTATTCCCCTTAATTGGGATTATATGATAGCTAGCAAGGGACAATATCGACCCACATGACATCATGATTAGACAACGTAGACGATCGGGCGGTGATCGGACACCATGCCATGCACATGGTGGTGGTGTTGTGTTCCTATGTCCACCTGGACACACTGGGGTGACACGCTTAGCCGATCGGGCGGAGATCAGACCCATGCCCTAAGCATAGTGGTGTGTCGGTACTAAAGATCCCCCAACATAAAACATCAATATTTAATTGAACATTTACCTTGCTCTTAACATGGCAATTTACTATCACTTGAGTTTCTTATTGATTCCATGTTTCTCTCCTTTTATGTTGGTACTCTATTCCATGAGAGGATATTTATTTCTACACACTAGTACTATTTCATATGTACTAACGTCCCTTTTACCGGTGGTGCTGCAACTTTAATGGATGCAGGTGGTTCCTCGGCAGGTGGCCTTGATCCTCGTTAGTAGCTTACACTCTACTCAGCGTGCTTTGGTTCTTCGGAGCCTTATGTCATTTGATTTTGTATATTGTGTTTTGAGGTATAGTCGGGACCTTATTGCCGGCACTTTCATACTACTCGCTTGTTGCATTTAATGGCTCCGTAGACATGGTATAGGTTGTATTATGCTTGGGGTAGCTAACTAAAGATGTTGTCAGTAACAAACATGTTTCCACTTTTAACTATAAACTAGTAAAATCTTGGAAATCAGAAAGGAAGTTTCTGAAAGTAATGAAATTGGTGTTGTACATGTTATTGTCACGCCCCGACCTCGGGGAGCGCGACCGGTGCTCAACCGAGATAATCCGGCCGAGCAAGATTGTACAGTACTGTCTACCCGAACTCACTCATGAATAAAGAAAGGATCCAATTCATTAATTAGATAGTGGGGAGGATCATGCAAGCAACACCAATTACTTATCATTAGTCACATCATTTATAAAGTTCAGTAATGCATACACTTTCATAGCTTGAAGTGGAATGAGAGATATAAATACAACATTACTAGTTTGACCTTTCCAACACCAAAAAACCACCCACACGTTGTCTACGAAGCCTCTAATAGATACAGAAGAGTACGATGATAGTGTCGGCAATAAAGCCCCGGCTATACCTCAAAACATAATACACAAGGAACAAAAGATATACGACCCCGATGTGAAGTGGGGCTCACCAAGTCAGCTGGGAAGAGGGTGTATGCTATCACTGATCAAACCCGCCTGTTATGGAACCACCTGCACCCATTAAAGATGCAGCGTCCCTGGCGAAAGGATAGTTAGTACATATGGAATAGTACTAGTATGAATGACTAAACACCCTCTCAATATAATGAGTGATAACACAAGGAAGCACAATCATACCATAAACGGGAGCCTCAAAATAACCAATATATCAAGTTACTAGCAAGACAAGTTTCATGTAAATTTCTGTATTTAGTTTGGGAGATCTTACCACCGATAGACCACCGTAATTTTAGCACGGAGTGCGATCATGGCCCGATCGGCTAGGCTGTCTCACCCAACGACATCAACCACTATCACAACCATTATCTCAATCTCAATCATTGATTCAATCATAATTTTGAAGCACAATCACCACCATATGTGCGGCATGGCGTCCGATCACGACTAGACCGCTAGGCCGTCTCACCACAATGCCGTGTGGATCGACATCACACTTTTCTAGCAACCATCTAGTCCCAATAATGGAGAATAATCTCATCATATCAATCTCAACCCAAATAAGGGGAATAATCGCAATTCACTCCTACCACAGCACCTGTAGTTTCGTGGTTAGGTTATTTCAACCTACCTTTCCTCGGTGACGAACGATACACCCAATTTGTTTATTATTTAAAGAACTTTCAATGCATTTCAATATCTTTTGCACATCTCATAATTTCATTGGCACTAGTGGCCCAAAATGTAATATCATTCTTGGCACGTTGGCCGTATTCCATATTTCACGCTCACCTCTTTTCACTTTAAAACATTATCACGGATCATCAATAACAAAGCATTTCTATTCAAGACTTTAAGTCCATATGTGAGCAAATAAGGGTCTTAAGCACATTGACATTTCTTACAGAATTTGGCATAATAGCTTTCATTTGAAACACGGCTTGAAGTTTACACATTTAGATATGCAACCAATACATTTAACGCATTCTCAAATAGTAACACAACATAACAAGAATATTTGAAACACATATTGAACATTTATCTTTTGACATAAAGCTTATTCGGAAATAATCATTTTATAATGAACAACTCGGGACCTACAAGGACATGGTGGGGTTCAATTCTAAGAGAGAAGTATAGCCAACATACTTCGCATTGAGCCTTTTAAGTTAAGGTTTCAAGGTCCTCCTATAGTGGATCCCTTCATCCCATTACCCAAATGAGCACAACAATCTTCCCACTACCCTTGATGGTACATGCGCGCACAAAATGTCATTTTATTTTGTATATTGTGTTTTGAGGCATATCCAGGGCCTTATTGCTGGCTCTTTTATACTGCTCGCTTGTTGTATTTAATGGCTCTGTAGACATGGTGTAGGTTGTATTATGCTTGGGGTAGCTGATCTAAAAATGTTGTAACAACAAACATTTTCCACTTTTAACTATGAACTTGTAAAATTTTGTAAATCATAAAGGAAGTTTCTAAAAGTAATGAAATTGGTGTTATACATGTTATTGTCATGCCCTGACCTCGGGGAGCGCGACCGGTGCTCAACCAAGATAACCCGGCCAAGCAAGCTTGTGCAATACCTTCTACTCGAACTCACTCATGAATAAGAAAGGATCCATTTCATTAATTAGACAGTGGGGAGGATCATGGAAACAACACCAATTAATTATCACTAGTTACATCATTTATAAAGTTCATAAATGCATACACTTTCATAGCTTGAAGTGGAACGTGTGATGCAAATACATCATTACTAGTTTGACCATTCCAACGCCAAAAAACCACCCACGTCTACGAAGCCTCTAATAGATACAAAAGAGTACGATGATAGTGTCGGCAACAAAGCCCCGGCTATACCGGGGCTATACCTCAAAGCATAATACACAAGCAACAAAAGATATACGACCCCGATGTGAAGTGAGGCTCACCAAGTCAGCAGGGAAGAGGGTGTATGCTATCACTGATCAAATCCGCCTGGTGTGGAACCACCTGCACCCATGAATGATGCAGCTTCCCTGACGAAAGTAAAGTTAGTACGTATGGAATAATACTAGTATGAATGACTAAACACCCTCTCAATAGAACGAGTGATAACACAAGGAAGCACAATCATAAGATCAACTGGAGCCTCAACAAAACCAAAATATCAAGTTACGAGCAAGACAAGTTTCAAGTAAATTTTCGTATTTTAGTTTGGGAGATCTTACCACCGATATAGCACCGTGATTTTAGCACGGAGTCATATCATAGCCCGATCGGCTAGGCTGTCTCACCCAACGACATCAACCACAATCGCAATCATTATCTCAATCTCAATCATTGGTTCAATCATAATTTCAAGCACAATTACCACCACGTGTGCGGCATGGTGTCCGATCATGACTAGACCGGCTAGGTCGTTTCACCACAATGCCATGTGGATCGACATCACCCATTTCTAGCAACCATCTTGTCCCAGTAATGGGGAATATTCTCATCATATCGATCTCATCCCATGTAAGGGGAATAATCACAATCCACTCCTGCACCAGCACGTGTAGTTTCGTGGTTAGGTTATTTCAACCTACCGTTCTTTCCTTGGTGGCGAACGATACTCCCAAGTTGTCTATTATTTAAAGGACTTTCAATGAATTTCAATATCTTTTAAACGTCTCATAATTTCATTGGCACTAGTGGCCCAAAAATGTAATATCATTCTTGGCACGTTGGCCATATTCCATATTTCATGCTCACCTCTTTTCACTTTAAAACATTATCACCGATCATCAACAACAAAGCATTTCTATTCAAGACTTTAAGTCCATATGTGAGCAAATAAGGGTTTTAAGCACATTGAGATTTCTTAAAAAATTTGGCATAATAGCTTTCATTTGAAACACGACTAGAAGTTTTTACATTTTGATATGCAACCAATACATTGAACGCATTCTCAAATAGTAGCACAACATAACAAGAATATTTGAAACACATATTGAACGTATATCTTTTGGCACAAAGCTTATTCGGAATAATCAATTTATAATTAACAACTCGGGACTTACAAGGACATGGTGGGGTTCAATTCTAAGAGAGGGGTTTAGCCAACATACCTCGCCTCGAGCCTTTTAAGTTAAGGTTTCAAGGTCCTCCTATGGTGGATCCCTTCATCCCACTACCCAAAGTTTACCCAAATGATCTCAACAATCTTCCCACTACCCTTGATGGTACATGCATGCATAATGAACAACTCTCATACCCAAGAATTGCTTTCCTCATTACCTATTTCCAATCTAGGGAGTATAATCATATCTTTAGGATGAAGGCCCAGGGAGTTTTTCTTGTGAATTCTTAAACTTTGAGCAAGAGTTGTATAAACAATACCCTTAGGAACTTCCCCTCTAACTCTAGACCACTCCCATCTCTATATATATTAGTTAAGACCAACCAAAATAACCCAAAAGTTATTTTTATGTAAATGGGATCGGATGAAATTTTACAAACATAAACTTTACAAAGCAAGGTCTGTGGTCGCAGACCGGACCACAAAACAGGTATGCGGCCCGCAATGGGGACCGTAGAAAAGGGTCCCAAAATTTGGCTGTTCGGGTTGGGTTTGCGGCTCACAGACCAGTTCTGCAGTAACATAATGCGCCGCAGAACACCCTTCCGGAAATCTTTATGTTGGATTTGCGATGGTCAAAACATAAGTCTAGCATATGGAAATCTTCAACTCCCCAACACTGTTCTACAATTGTCAACACATAAGTCTATCTTGTGGAAACCTTCAACTCCCCAACACTGTTCTACAATCGTCAACACATAAGCCTATCTTGGCACCATGAAACCTCGGGTTTTAAGTTAAATTTTACGGGGCCTTACATCCTCCCCCGCTTAAGATCATTCTTCCTCGAATGAATGCCAAAATCTGCCATTAGAAACCAATGTGACTTAGCTACTATTTCACATACCAACAGTTCCAAATGTTTAACTAACTCCCTGAATTTTCCAAAATATTCGTCAGAGTTTCCCCTATAACTAGCCTATCCACCTGTTAGAGAATCTCAGAAACCAATCCTAACAACATATACATGAACCAAAATATGACATAAAAACAACGTCAACCGCGGCTTCACGAGCAATATATTACCAAAAGGAACACCCTTAACATCAACGGTACAAATGATAGATAATTCAGAGGGAATAATTTCATAGAATCGATTATATAGCTATTCAAACAAATGAGGGTACTTCTTCTTCATCTCTTTGTCGGCCTCCCAGGTGGCCTCTTCAACCTGTTGGTTTCGCCATAGTACTTTCACGAAGGCAATATCTTTATTTCTCACTAGGTCAAATGTCATAGATATGTTACATCAATAAAAGAGGAATAATGGGGTGATAAACCTATAAAATTGAAGGTCTATGAGTCTAGTTTCCAACGCATTAAACCATTCATCAATACGACATTGGAATAGAAAGATATTCGTGTTTTCGCGATATTGCAGGCAGCTCCTATGGGACCCATTTCAGTGGTCTATGATTCACCAGCCTTTAAAGACTAGGGCAGGCTCATTGGGGTTCATTTTTCGACCCAAAAAGACCCTATACTCTCCAAACACTCTCTCAAGGCAGTCTCCATGATTATAGAGTGAAAACTAAAGATATAAACATGAATCTAATGCTAGAAATCTCGTGGTGCTTCCTAGATCGTAGTTCTTCATCATGTGGCTATTTTGGAGGATTCTTCAAAGCGAAGTAACCTCAAATTTCTTGTTGTTCTTATTTATTAAGGTGATAATCAGTCACTCCTTCACTTATATTAGAGTTTCAAGACAAAAAATGAGTGTTTACACACCAACTTAAACACCAAAAGTTGATTCAAGGAGGGAATAAAACTCCTATAACGTTGTGGTGTGATTGAGGGCTCTTGTGAGCTACAACAGATGGGGATTTCAAGTTGTATCTACTTACTAAGGTAATAAAATCATGTTACTTGTTGTTCTTAAGGTTAATCATGTGTTGGTTGAGTTGTTCGAGTGAAAATCTACAAGATAGTGATTGACATGGCATAAGGAATCGTTATCTTTTTTTTTTTTTTTTGTGCTGTCTTGAGGCTATATATATAATTTGTTGTAGCTGAAAATTGTTAGAAATAGTTTGCTTATGTTATGGCTGTTATTTTTAAGCTTAGCTATGTGCCAATTAAATTGATTGAAGAAGAAAACATGAAAAACGAGAGGTTGACGATAAAGGTTGAGGTACTAGGCGTGTGGACTATGTTAAAAGATTTTTTTATGATGTTTTGGGCTGAAAATGATATGGTAAACATAAGTATGATGTTACAGATATTGTAGGAAGATTCATTGAAAGGGAATTGGATTAAATTGTATTTTGTTAATCATAAATCGAGCTTGCCTCTCAAAATGGTTGTTGGAGTAATGATGTTGTGAATTATATTGTTGTATTTTTGGGATGTTTGGTCACTATTAATAATTTACGATGTAGTACAAACAGGGGAGCTGCTATCCATTTTCTTGTAGATTACTTTTGTTGAAATATGAGAGTAAGAACGCTTATAGGACGATGACAAAGTTAGTTTACTCATTGTAGGCGTAAGAAGATCATACTGAGCTTGGTTGAAGATTAGAGAGAAGATCGCAAAGGTATGTTAAGGCACTTCTTTTCTTCATTTGGCATGATCTAAAGTGAAATGACCGTAAACGACACGCAATATCATAATGGATCTACTCCTAGCAACTAATAATGTCCATGTTGTTATTTCCATATAAAGTTATTGTCACGACCCCAAAATCCTCAACCCGGTCGTGATGGCGCCTCTCATGAAGACAAGGCCAGCCAAACCAACTAAACTTCGCTCAAACAGTTAAATAATACGAAAATAATATAAGTATGGTTAAATAACAGTAATTTACGAAAAAATATAGTAAACCATCCCGACTACAGCCCTCAGATCGGGGTGTCACAAAGTCATGAGCCACTAATGAAATCCTAATAATAAAATAACTATTACAATATCTTTGGCACAATTGTTTGAAGAAAGTGGAAACAACAAAATAAAAGAGATACGGGCTGCGAACGCCAACAGCTACCTCGTAATCTCTGAATCACCACCCTGACAATAGTAGTAGTCAGTACCTCGGGGTGGAACCGATAACGCCTGAATCTGCGCACAGGGTGCAGGGAGTAATGTGAGTACTTCCAACTCAGTGAGTAATAAATATAAATAATGACTGAAAGTAAGAAACACATAAGACTTAAAGCAATCCACGATGGAATAGTAAAAACATGTAACATCTCAAATAGATAACGTGAAGTAAATGGAAACAACACCAACACAACCAAAAATGCAATGCAATGCAATGCAAGTCATGACTATCGTCGCGGACGTGCCACCCGATCGATACATGTCACATCTCGTGGTGGCGTGCCACCCGATCCATTTAAATCATTTGAAATTATCATTTAAGTTTCAAATCGAGTTTATGAAATGAATCAATGCAGTAACAATACCCCTGAAGGGTTCACATAACCGGCGAGATGCCCAAATATGATGTAATAAACAATGAAAGATACCCCTGAAGGGTTCACATAATCGGCGAGATGCCCAAGTATGATGATATCAATGAGTTTCAATCAATTACGTAGTAAAATCATCTTTCGGGATGGACCAAGTCACAATCCCCAGCAGTAAACGACATAACATAGCACTACGATGTGCAATTCCAGGGTTTCGAACCCTCAGGACATCATTTACAAACATTACTCACCTCAAACCGGCTAAATCCTTAGCCGGCGACGCCTTTGCCCTTTGAATTGGCCTCCACGTGCGTCGAATCTATTCAAAGGGCCAATTCAAATAGGCACGAAAATAGGCATAACTTCCTCATACGATGTCCGGATTAGACGATTCTTTTTGCTATGGCTCCGAAATTTCGATACGGATCTAATGCTTTAATCAAAAATGAATTTGGAGTTCATTTGCATAATATGATACCTCTTATTCTTGAAGGTACGACATCGGCACCTTCTTGAAATGCCAAAGTTAAACTCCATCAACCATCCAAAATCCATTCGAGACCCTCGGGACTTCAACCAAACACTCCAACATGTCCCATAACATTATTCAAACTTGTTCTAACCTTCGGAACGTTCAAATCAACATCATAGCATCAAATTCGCATCGGATTCAAGCCTAAGGATCTCAAAATCTTCTAAATCGCTCTTTTGATCTAAACCCGACCAAACCACATACGAATGACCTGAAATTTTGCACACAAGTCATAAATCACATATCGAAGCTACAACAACTTTCGGAATTCCATTCCGACCCTCGGATCAAAATCTCGCCTATTAACCGGAAATCACCAAAATTCTAACTTCACCAAGTCAAGCCTAATTCTACACGGAACCTCCAAAACTAATTCCGATCACTCTCCTAAGTCAT